>JAZDUA010001033.1:0-258744 GCA_038098605.1 Gryllus longicercus | reverse complement strand
ACAACGCGCATGTTACCCTAATTACTATAATAATACTAATACATTATTATTATTATTATTATTATTATTATTATATTATGCGAACTTTTGTATTCTTTACCACTCTCATTTTGAAAGATTTTTTATTTATCGTATGTAAGTTCTGAATAAAAAAAAAATTTAAACAACGCTGGGCCGTCGATCCTCTGGAGCAGAGTTACCCGGAAACGTATGGAAAACGCACTTAAAGTATTTCATTAGATAACTAGGTTGAACTATCATCTAACCTATAAATTATGTGCTAAGGATCCGCGATATGCGGGAAAGGTAGAGAAGTAATTCACAGCACTTCACTTACGTAGGTGCTTTAGACCCCCCCCCCCCCCCCCAAATGCGAGCACATACTAGAATTCGGCAACAAATGGCGCCATTTCATTTATTTTTGTGGCGAGCAATTTATCACTTCTGGAGGTCCTTCCAACTGCTGAATTATGCGTTTTGAGTGTTAAAAAAATTGACCCCGGTGAATAAGCTTATAAGTCATGAATGTTCAAATTTGACAGAAGAGCCATTCTGCTGATGCTGTAAATCAGGACATTAATGACTTCAAACGAAAATATAATATAATTTGTTTTTGATGAATGCAGCTCCGCAAACCCAGATACGCAGTGGCGTCTATCGTATTCAATGAAATATTGAAAGACCTCCATTATTAAAACAAATGGTACAAACAGACTGTCCACATAGGGTGTAAAGCTCCATGGACACCCCCTCCCGTGTGACATTACTGGAACGGGAATAACAAACTTCCTCTGTACAGGAGAAACCAGTTTGCACATTTGATTTCAGAGTTGGCTTGTAACCACAGTTGAGGCATCCGCTGTCCATCGCAACTCGCACTGCACAAAGTTACAAGCGGCACAGTTCGTCACCGCGAGATCACAGAAAAATAATTTCAAACACTAAGTAAAATTATGTTTGCGTTTGATATCGAAAACAAGATATCAATATGCGATATATTAACCGGATCTAGAAGGATAGGTTTAGTGCATAAACAAACGCTTAGTGATCGTGAATGTCATGTCATCTCATCCCATGTAGCAAGTAACAACTGTTCTCCTCCATAGAGCAGCACTGTTGCAAGCTGACGGCAAAACAAATGCATTAAAAAGTCGGGATTAAAAGTACTGGCATCGAGTGGGTGCTCCTCCAATTTACTGCTACTTATCGCTACTGTTTTGCATGCCAGCTGAAGGTCGCCGCAAGGTTAACATTGCACTCGTTATCTTGAGGCCAGTGCAATGGAGATCACGTTTGAAAATACTTCGCTTTGTTTTTACAGGGAAGCGTTTAGAGCTCGTGATCTTTAAACTTTCTTGTTCTTCGGACTTGCGACTTCCACCCTGACGCGAAATCACTAAAGGCAAAACCATCGTTTTCAAAGCACCCAAGTTGTTTCACTTGTTTACGTTTGCATTTTTCAAATACAGTAAAACCTCTCGACAAGACCAGCCCTCTTCGAGACCCGTTGTTTATGGAAAGGAATAATTATATCATAAGACCCATGTATTTTACCCCCTTAAAGACGTCCACCCGGCTTCTCGGCCAAGACGATTTTTTTCTTTTAATGTCCTAATCGCATTCGTTTAGGACAACCAGAAAACAAGAAAAACCTCTCACTGAAATAATAAACCGCGTTCGCGTACTACTGTGAGCTAAAGCGTCTCCGGTATCTTCCAAATAAGCAACAGCGATCGGGCGCCTGAGATTTCATCAATCTCCCAAGGGGAGACTTCCCGGAAATGTAGATAAACTATCGCGTAATGAAGTTGAAAGAATTTCACACAAGCAAAATAATACCCATGGATTACGATAATCAAGAGATCATATGTCAATAACACATTACCTGAAGGAAAGAATTCTTTAAGTACACTGTACTAATCATTTTTGTAATTAATTAATTAATTAATACAGATCAAAGTAATTTAATCTTTGAAACCAATAAAGCTTTCCATTTGAAACCAGAATAGTGTTACGATGCCTATCGTAATAGTCCTTACCACCAGCAGCAAGTGCAGTTTAATATTGTGACGACATTCCCTTCAACACTCAAACAGACCTAATTTTAAGACAATCACGTTGTCGGCTTCAAGAGGTTTCACTGTACGCCGGTCTGCTGACCGGGCAATTTCTTTTGACCATAATTTCAATGTAACATTAAGTTTCTTCCGGAACAATATTGTAAACGCACCTTTCAATAGAGCCACTTGATTAGGAAGAAAATCAAATCAGTGAGATAAAAGAATCAGTGTTATCGACAAATGAAATGTCAGTGATAATGAATTTCCTTTAATCTATACAAATATATAATTTTTTCAACGAGAACTAATTTTCAACAACCACACCTTCACTTTTCAATTTTACGAAAACATTTTCGAAGTATTAATGCACACAAATGCAAATATTACATTTTAACGGAATCTGGAATGGCAGTATCTCTCATGAAACAGCATTCATCTAATCAGGCTACTATTAATTGGGTAAATTTATTAAATAAAATATCACATACGGCCAATGTTCCCTGGAAACAAGATGGCACATACTCTCTCGCACTAGTTAGATTTCTAATTTTCTAGGCTAACTTTTCATCCTCTTCCCACCTGCTTCCTATTGCCACCAATCATTACATGATTATGGCCGCATAACTGGAATTAACAGACTTCGAACATGGAAAGTTAGTTGGAGCTACACGAATGGAACATGCAATTTCGGAAATCGTTAGGGAATTCAATTTTCCGAGATCCACAGTGTGAAGAGAGTGCGGATAATACCTAATTTCAGGCATAAACTCGCCACAGAACGCAGTGGCCGACGGCCGACGTAATGGCGGAGAACAGCCAACAGACAAGCAACGCTGCGTGAAGTAACCGGAGAAATCAACGTGAGACGTTCGACGAACGCATCCGGCTTCGGGCACTGCAGCGACATTTGGCTTCAATGGGCTTCGGCAGCAGAAGACCAAATGGAGTTCCTTCGCCACAGCACATCGCCTCATCCTAGAAGACTACTTTTATTTTGAAAAGCTTTCACATGGCCTGATTTAAAGATCTTTTCAAGAACCGCTTTCATTCAGAGGAAAGATTTCAATCCTCAATATTATTTTAAGAAGATACAAAAATAATTTTCGCAATTTAAGGAAATCCAGAAAATTTAGCAAAAATCTGACAAACGCTATTTCTATACTCCTCACTTCGTTCCATTTGATAAAAAAATCCAAAACTTTGGAAACATTTTTGAGAAATGTGACTGTCCTTTTGACTACGAACGAAGTACCTCGAAAATTAAAATCTTTTAAATTCCAGGGGCTGCGATCGGAGGAAATTCTGCCTACTGCTTAGTAACAGCGTTGCTCACAGACGGACTGACGTTTTCCCGCAAACCAAATTTTCGGAATCCAGGACCAGGACCCGAAATCGTGGGTTCTCACTACACAACGTTACGAGGAAAAATTTTCCTACACATAGGAACAAGAATGATCCGCTTTTTCGGAATCGGGGACCTTCAATACGAACTTTTCTTCTGAAAAATTGCATGTTTTTGTCGCAGGATTACATAACCTTCGCTATACTAGATATTAGTCAGAAAGAAGGTAGGAACGGGTGTTAAACTGTGAAAAGTATTTCGAAAGTAAATTGACTGAAAAGTGACTATCGGCACCTTCGCCACCTGCAGCAGCTCTACACCTACGCATCTCCCAAATAACCTTAGCGTTGCTCACCACCTTCCGAGGCAGCATCGGAGGGCAATATTTCGACATTCTGCTTCTTAATTTCCATGATCGCACGCAAGATGGGAAACTCACTCCCGGCGCGCGTTGCCGAGGAAGAGCGTGGGAAGGCGTGCTTGGGAACAATGGCATTAAATAGCTTTCGCAACAGCATTCAGTTCGTTTCGATAGCGCTCTACGGCCGACGCTCATTTCCCACAAGGATTATAACCAGAACTAGTCTATATCGTTCAAAGCAGGAGCATTGTAACGTCTACGCTTCCGTTTTACAAATCCGTAATTAACCTCAGGGCTCAAGATAAATTTGGTTTTTCATATATTTATGAAATTTTTACGATAGTAAAAAGATGATACTATATTCTCTATGAAAATTTCCATTATCCTTTATTCAATGATTGCCTCTCCCTCGCCAGAGTATACTGTTATGAGGCAGGTACAGAGAAGAGAGTCCAAGCAGGGACCACTTTGACAGGTCAGGAAACAAATTGACGTCATGCGGGCGAATGACGTGGCACGAGGGAGTAATGAAGCCATTTGCAAATGGGAAGGGTGACCGAACGCACTGACAAAATGAGAGACAAAATGAGACATTACCAGCAGTGGCCAAGCAGTAGGTGTTAAAGCGGTCCGATCTTACAGTGACCTCTCTTTATAAGGACATACTCGACTACAAGGCGGGATGGGAAGGGGAAGGCAAGATGGCGCGCGTTGTCCCGGAGGCGCTGCTTTACTACACGCATGAGAATAGGCCCCACCAACCCATTGAGGCTCAACGTGATGTTCGAATGTATAAAGCCAATATCCAGCACGTGGCCGGGATCGACCCGCCACTTCTCAATCATAACAAATTCAGCTGACTGCCTTTAATGCAATCGACGCCCACGGATTGCTGGGACTCCCTCCCTCTACGTGCACTCAATATGTAAGTAAAACTCAAAGATATCACATCAAAACTTACATTGCCACATTTCTGTATGTAAATTACGATACAAAAATACATAACGGGGATTACTATTTTAAATATAGTGTACTTTCACAATGAAGTATTTTATATTACACTAATTAAAGATACAACTGACAAAAGGTATGCTAAATCTACAATATTTTCCTTGAACAATTTTTGATTGTGAAACCTCTTTTAGATTAACTTCCACATTAATAAAAACTTTTAGTCCAGAAGCAATTGTTATGTGCCGATAAAATGTGAATTTGTTGTAACATCTAGACTTTAAAACAAAAGTAAATGAATCAAAACAGTAGGAAACAAAATGTATTTTAATAAAAATATCACAATATGGTACAACATACACCAAAGCCACATTCTGCAAAATATTTACAAGGTAATTTGATAAATTACACAAGGCAAGCCAGTTGCGTGTTGTCACATGACCTCCCTCGCATACCAAGAACGTTCTGGAATGTGCGCAACCCACCACTGCTTCCTATCAAGGACTCATATTTCTAGGAAGTATTACAGCGCGATTTTTCTTTTTATTCTGTGGAGGTTATTAAAAAAACCTTACCAAATATTACCGAAAAAAGGAGCATGAAGGAAGTATGTTTCATAAACCGGCAAACTCGCGCATCAACTTCTTTGCGCAACAAGTTCAACGTAAAACTATCAAACTGGTCTTCCATGGGAGTGACATAATACGTAGCCAATGTTCGAAAATTTTTAGATTGCATTCCTGAAAATTACAAATTGTGATACAAATTTCTATATTTTTTCATAGTACTGTATTGTTGTTGAAATGCAACTAAACAGGAACAAAAAGAAACTTAACGGCAGGGTCCATTGTGGATTTAACAGACCGCCGTCCTTGAAAATGATACAACGAAATTACAGTTACACATGATGAATACTTCAAGAAATGTTACTTCTCGTTGATTTTTTTCTTATAAGAAGATATCACGAAAATAAATGAATGACACACGGCCGATAACGCAAATAACAGACTTTTTAAATCTCGGCTATCTCCTCTGTTTGCAAACTTCAACCACATAAGCTCTTTGCATTATATGGGTCTAATGAAGTTAATAACTAAAGCCGGGGATGTTTAGGCATTTATTTTACTGATAATATGCACGCAAAAGGCATTTATTGTAACGAAAATAGGCGGACAGAGAGGCACTTATTGTGGCAAAAATAGTGCGAAAAGGCATGTAAACAAAGAAAAACCACAATTCAAACTCAATTAATGAAAATTATTCAAATTTTAATTTCTACTAAAATTTACATCAGATCTTACATGGAAGCCTTACATGTTACCTTTTTTGTAATCCTGATTGCACGTGACTACGAATGTTTTCCCTCGCGACTATCACTACCAAGAGCCATTACGGACCCCCATATTGAACCTTGGCATCCGTATCCGCAATTTTAATTTTTGTTCCTCGCACTGGTGTTCTCGTCAGCACTGGGACGAACCGCATTGATTTCACTTCCAGATAGCTCTGCCCTAAAAAAGGACCGGAGGCCATAGCAACTAGTAGGATGGGAGTCCTCTGATCATCATCTTTTCTCTCTTAGGCTCGCATCCGTCTCCAGCTCGATCGAGATCGGCGTCAGGCGAGAAAAGATGAAATAATAACGAAAAGGGCAAGGTGAAATACTAGAATTAGGCATCAGCAGCTAAATACGCAAATTTAAAAACCTACCAAAACTCTAGAAGTACAATTGAGCGATTACTATTATAAGTCGTAAAATCGTGGCGAAACTTTAATAAATTTTGCCAAACTTCTGGGGTTTACTAATAATTATTTTATTTGTTAATTATAGTTGTTTACAACGTATTAACACGAGAGAATCGCAGAAGAAAGGCGATTCCTGAGGTACGTCAAATGCTGCACATTAAGGGACAAATTGAGAAATGAACATTTACAAAATTGTAATACGGCAGCATACAATACCAATTAAAATACTATGGTAAACAGTGTTTGGATCGCTTACGAAGGAACAATAAGTGAGAGTCAAAAAAGACCTTTGTCAAAAGGGAAAAGAGGTAACAAAGGAAGAGAGAATCGTGACTAGATGCCTTTTTTCGAAAAGACTAGAATTGCGTAATTGCTGAATATAACTTATTCAAATGAGAGATTGAATTCTTCGTTATTATAGAAAATTTTAAAAATTGAAAACGAGTTTTCGCCTTCTGGAGGGGCTGAGGCCCTAGGAGGCGGGAGGCGCCACTGCCGCGTATTATCCCAAGTTTCGCTATTTCCGCAATTTTAAGGCATTACATCACGAACCAATTTGCGAGTTAATGGATTCTTACGATTGGGGACATTATGGAACATATGGTTAGCAAGTGCCTTCCAAGGCATGTCGTCGCCTCTGGGTGACATCATTACGCTTTACGCGGGATTCGCGCCCTCAACCTCCCCGTCCAGAGAAGTTGCAGCCGCAGGCATCTCCGTAACATTGATGGGCGCGCAATTACAATTTTTCTGCCACATCACCGCACTCCTTTACGGAAAATGAAAAAAAAGATGATGAGACACTGAGAAGTGTATCCACCGTTGGCTATAAAGGTATGCAGTGATGGCTTGTCTGAAACATTTCGGTAAATATTTCTGTATAAGCTCGACAAACTTTTGTATAAGCGGTACAAAATTGATAGAAATTATTTTAATCTTGTAACAGTCAACCTAGTATAGTTATGACATTTCTCAGATCTAAATGACAAAACACGAACAAAATCTGCTCGAGACAAAAGATTCTCCGAACTAGACTTTGGGGGGAATTTCTGGGTCCTTGTCCGATTAGCAAGTAGCTGCTGCAAAGCTTCTGGACGAAATGAATGACCGTGAAATATGTGAAAATGAACCATGCGCTTTATGACACTTTTCCGGATAAAATCCGTTCCATATTTCTTCCTCTCATTGTAACGACTCGACGGCGGGCGAACTGAATGCAACTTAATTGACGCAGTCATTACGACAGGATCTTCATTTCCATTGATACGTGACGCGAAGCTACAACATAACTCTGAAGTACTAAATCAAATAACACGAAAATGTCGCGCCACTCCTTTGGAAATATTTTAATCTCCATCTACCTTTACTGACCAAAAGAGGAATCTGGCGACTGCCAAGTCAACAAATATTGATATCAATATTTTTATATTAATATAATTTTAGGGTCACTTGCCTTCCTTCGGGGTAAATATGAACAAACAAGAACGCAAGGGAACCCAGAATACCTACACATTGCGTGGGGTCCCTGAAAGGACTACTCACGAATACTCAACTTCACAAGTGATATGTTACGTAAGCTGCCACACAGAACAGCTGGTATGTTAACGTCGCGTTTAGCAATGGAGAGGGGCTGCTCTTACCGGGCAGCACCGGCGCGGGGTTTTGTACGAGTCAGGCTGACTGCCAGATCTTGAGAAGCTCAAATAGCACACACTTTCTCTGTTACTTATGTACCAGTTGAACCTGCTGCAGTGTTTCCAACTTGCGAAAGTACTGACTGGGTCGCGAAACTAGTTCACTCACAACGTTCCTAGAAAATGCCTTTTAATTAATTTCAATGGCGTCTTCACACTTTCAGTAATTGAAGTAATTCATTCAAAAATGTAATTGTTACTGGAAGTTTACCAGGAGTATACAACAAAGCATTTGTTTACAACAGCCCACAGAAACGACTGTGATAGCAACGTGGCAGATTTCACATGTTCACCCCCCCCTTTTGATAAGTGTTATCCACGAAGATAGGGCGGCGTACTCTCGTTTCGGTCCTAACTGGCATTAAAACTTTAAAACACACCCACAAATTAACTGATCGTCGATCTCTTCAAATTTTTGCGTCGCCCGAACAGTGAACACAGTCATAGTAAGTAATACAGCAGGCGGTGATACATGCAGTAGAAACAAACGAAAAGTATCACGTAAAGAATTAATTAACCAGCTCACGCAAAGGAATTACCTTGTATGCAAACAATATAAATGGTAGATGAATTCTTCTAAATTTTTTCCCTTCTTTTACGTGATGGATATGGGTGGGTTGGTTTCAATTTATGCTTCCTTGCAATAGAAAATCTTCAGCGCGAAAATGGCTATTTTGAACTACACAAGTAAGCGCATACAACAGTTCATACATCGTACATTATTACGATTCGATACATGATTTAGGTGAAAATGTGCATTACAAACAAGTTTCTTTCCGTAGGTACAGTCAGCAAACAGCTACAAGTGTCCAGGAAATACGCAACATTGCAAATTGCAGTATCATATACTGATGCGAATATAATTTTATGTGTAGAGAGAGAACGAAGCATGGCAATTTGTAGTTCAGTCAATTTTGAATATTCTGAACCACGCCGAAGAGGTCTTCCGATCAGGAAGTCCAGGAGAACACAATAATGAAAGAGTTGGGAAAAGACGATATGGCAAGAAAGAACCCTTCATTGTCTCCGTAAGAACTCCGTCGGGTGTAGTCGACGCAAACGGCATGGTTGGCTGAGGGCGGGCACGACTGTCGTCATGCACCGGCAGCCAACACAGAACAGTGTTCCCACACAAAGATTATACAGTGAGAGAAATATCGTGGTAAGGGCACTGACACCGTACGAAACATTTGAACTATGAGTGCATCCAAGCTAATCGAGGCAGGAAGAAACGCTGCTCATTCATTAATTTGCGAAATTTAGTCTCCACAATAGGATTGCTGATACTAGCGACGCGATAATATAGATGATAAGGTGGGGGGGGGGGGGGGTAGGGCGGGCCAATTTCGATTTAGCGCCTTTACTTTGGAAAGATGCCTGAAAACGTCCGCCTTCTGATACAATTTGAGTCGTACGAGTATAATTTGAGTTTATTAGCAAAACGTGAACGCCAACTACATTAAAAATTTGCATTTGAAAATTACAAAGTGCTGGTGACAAGTTACTGATGTTGAAAAAAAAGTTAAACAAAGGCACAATGACAACAGAACTAAAGAAATAAAGGATACAAGCATTATTATTATTATTATTATTATTATTATTATTATTATTATTATTATTATTATTATTGTTATTATTATTATTAATAATAATAAGAGGATTTTAATTTATGTCCTATTCTTTTCACTTTAGAAAAATGCCATTTAGTACAGAAATTAAATTAATGTTAAGACAAAACGAAATGACCCATTTTTACACCTCAATATTTTGAATAATTCGCTGATTTCTACTAATAATTAACTTTTTACCTTTTTATGTCATTTTAATGCATTTGTTGCTGATTTCAATTATTTTAATATTTTAATTATACTTGCCTCAAATAATATTTACGAGGTGAACAAATGATCACAGACTATCTAAGGAGTAAAGTCGGTTTCTTCGCTCATGTAATGTATTGTCAGCCAAGGCGAATACTATGCAATCTAAGGTTCCTGCGACGCCTTCGGAGCCATTGGCAGTTCGGCCGATTTCGCGATAAAGGCAGAGATTTTCTTCCAAAGAACAGTTCAAACCATAAGTTTGCACGCTGAGTTCACTTTAACAATAGGAAGAAGCCGCGATTAAATTAGTAACCTTCCAAACAGTTTGAATTGTTCAACTGAAGTGGCTTCAATCAAATTTTATACTTAATTTTCTTTGTTTTTTTTGGGCATTTTCAAAGCATAAAAAGATAATTTTTAGCAATTTTTAGTTCGCCTAAATCCCCCTAATAATAATAATAATAACCACAACAAACTAGCGCAGTAGTTCAGTGCGTAGCGCGCTGACTACTCAGTCGGGCTCGATCCCTGTGACGGCCATCCTGACCGAGGTTTTCATGGTTTCCCCTCAGTCATTCAGGCGAATGCTGGGATGGTTTAAAAAAAAATCATCTATCATCCTATCACTTCATAATTCAAGGCCTAACAACCTTCTCACGAAGGGATACAGACAAAAAGCTGATCCCCTATTTATTTACTTGGCTGTCCGGGTGAAACCGCGTCCATGGCGGAGGTGTCGACGTTTCGGTCGCCATTCTGCGACCTTCCTCAGGGCGTAATGCATTACAAGCCAAGTAAATACAGACTCCGGCCGCGGAAGCCTACGCTCTCATTGACCCCCATATTTACACAGGTCTCTCTCCAGGAAAGAAGATGGATGAGAATGAATCTCCACCGAAGAGAACGTAGCGAGGTTAGAAATGGCCGATACAATGGCGATAAACTAAAAAGGTAATCTAACTAAAATGCAAGAAACGGAATTACTACACTGTTTTTTCGGTATAACGGCTTGATTAATCAGATTGATGATAAATGTTGAAATAATATTGATCTGAAACGTTTTTATAAGATTTATGTCGCAATGGATGAGCCATACCATTAACCAGCATAGCACACTTTTTTCTACATGAAAGTACCCGATGGCGGTGTCACACTAAGCCAATTTAATTTAATTTAATTTAATTCAAATCCATTAGATGTTTCCTTACGATAACATTCACACAGGGCAGTGTTAATTCCGGAAAGTGGTGACAGAATAATGGCAAATCAGTACAAAATTGCGGCTCTATTAACAGAGGAAAGAATTAACCCTCAAAATAATGATTCGCAATACAAAATGGATATCATTTCCTATCAGAAGAAAAATTAATAAACTTCACATAGAATGACAAGCTACGTAAGCAACTAGCAAATTGGTTCCAGTTCCTTTCCTCTGGCTAGAACCCACAATAGTAACCTACAAGCGTCAGCGATAGCAATGTTGAAACTAGCCTCGAATGCAGCTTGAGTTATTTATGAGGACGTTGCCTGTGTGTACTATTCGTATTTAGCTTCGTTTGCAGATTCAGAACCTGCAAAAAGATTCATCCGTGACATGTTTACAACCAGACCAGATCACCATGGAAACACAAACCGCCTTTCGTATAAATAGCAATGATTGGTAATGTTCTAGGCCCTTTCGCAAGCTCTGCGAATAGAAAACAAGACAAAAAGATAAATATGTATTATCTAATTAAAACTAGAAAAGAAAATCTATTATAAACGTTGCTAACACGTTTTTTTTCAACCTTCTACGTATTAAAAATTTCCACCATTATTTCCTTTCAATTTTTATGTCAAAAGTATAGTACGATGTGACACGCTCTCAAGCCCGATGGCCAACTATTTACCATCAGAGAAGCGCTCAACAGTTCACAACGCCTAAGTACAACGTACTTTACCATTTTCTCTTTCCTGAGCTTTTATCCAGCCGAAAGCTGGTTACCCGTTACGTCCTCTGACTGAGGTCAGCAGAACGCGACAGCACATACACGAGAGACAAGGGACAAACAACCATCCCCAAGCCGGACTCGAACCTGCGACCCTTCGGACCGAAGCGCGAAGTCGGCTCACGCTCTTTGGGACTTCGTGCATGTGGGTCGGCCTAATTTACCATCTACCAATAGTAATCGAGTCTAGGAATGTACTATCTGCGCACTTTTTGTTGAGTTCCGGAATTCCTGGCCTTTAATTCATCATTCACATTTGAATAATTGATAAGATGGCAACGAGCTTATGATGGCAACATGGACGATGAAACTGTTCACACTCAAATCTTTGCATGGCCAACCAGTTTAAGATAGGAAGTTCTGTCTACATACATTGCATCTCCGCGCTTGCACTTTCGAATAATAAAGCTCAAAAAATTGTACAACTAACCTTTTCGACAAAAGAAGCTCACACGAAAAAAACAACAAAACAACAAAACATTTGAATGGGTGAAAACCAGAACGGTACAAGCGACATTTTATAAATTTTGAGAAAACTCAATCATTCAAAATTTAATTCAATATTACTGCAAAATCGTGGTGCTTTGTTTCATTGAAATCACGGCATTTCAATTGTTCATTAAAACCACGAAATAACGTTGCAACTGAAATACAGCCTAAAATAAAAAAAGTTTTTCTCAGAATTTATAAAATGTCACTTACAGAGTTCTCATTTTCATCCATTCATTTCAGCATACTGCGTAATAAACCAAACCAAACGCTCTACACGGATGGCTGACAAAATTGAGTTGTTTATTACAAAACCAATTTGTTTTTTTAATGAACAGAACAAGTTGAAGATACTTTTTCTAAGTATGATATTGTAAAAATTCTGAAAAACTGCAGTATCACAGATGAATAACAATGTAAAAAAAAAAATTATCGGAGGAAATAACTAACATTCATTGTACGTGTTCGCTAATTCTCTACTTTATCTTTCAAATTTTTTGAAAAGAAACAAATTCTTTGCTTTGTTTCCGTTTAGATATTTTTCAAATTAATAAAAAACACACACACAAGCACACAATGTGACTGCCCAATATATTCAATCGTAAACCCTATTGGTAACTCTTACATTTGAACATTCGTTGTTTCTTTGAATATTTACCACGATATTCAAACCTCTAAATTTTAAAAAACGTCGATAGATCTAAACTATACCTCAGTCTCTCTAGTTTACACTAGTACTCTTCATATATGTATAGACGTTTGTCTGCACTTCTATACTCTTAACTATTTGACTATAACAACTTTCGCATCAATTTGCGATACCCCATACCGAAATTTTGACTCTTATGAAATATCAGGGAACATTTTAATGATTCTTTGGCAAAGTTTGTATTTCACGTTCTCGTCTGCTAAACGAAATGACTAAACACAACAAAGCGAGATTAACATTTCACTTACGGTGCTGTTTTAGCCTCCACTCTCTATTTGCTTTCCTCAGCATTAAAATAACGCAGCAGAATGATTCTTAAGTCAATCGCTTGGGGAGGCCAAAGCGGATGCTCGGTGGAATTTCTGCGCTGTTCTGGCGTTCGAGTCACCACGTGCTGCTCCAGGAGGAACGGGAGAAATACTCCCAGCTGCGCACGTTTCAAAGAAACACCCACACCACCTTCTCGGCGATTGCACCTCAATGGAGCCATACTAATCCGAATCCTGTCAATCCTGATAATTAATATAAAAATAAGAAACCTCATACCGAACAAAGATAGGAACAAAGAACCCTACGATTAAAAAAAGAAGAGGTGATAATCGATCGACGTTTAACAGATCAGAACTCTTGACAAATTAAACTCTATAAAAATTATTAACCACAGTTTTGTTGTTTAATGTGTGTGTGTGTGTGTGTGTGTGTGTGTGTGTGTGTGTGTGTGTGTGTGTGTGTGCAGAAAGACACGAAACTCCACATTCGCGGAAACGCGCGCTAACACAGCTCAAGGTCTTTGTCAGTCAAGAAGCAGTCAGCTGATTTTCCGTAATATTGGTTCGTGTTAAAAGGTAATAAACAAAGAATATAAATCATAACTTGCAAAACTATTTCAGCTTTAATCCCGCGAAGAACTCGGAATGTTCATATTTTGAATAAACCTCTATCGTAATGTGCACGGATAAATTCGGTGTTTTACACGTATTTCAAGTCTGATTAATACCGGAAATGTTATAACACAGCAAATGTTGCGTCACAGGAGACAGAGCATTCGGCAACCAGTCGCCGAACCTCTGGGTTCCTCACTTTATGTAACGAAGCACCAAAGATCGTAAGACTGTATGGACACCTACTCTTCAACACACCGTGTCATTCAACATGGAACCTATTCGTAGAATAGCGAAACATTCAGGTTTTACGAACAGCATCTACACGAGAGCGCCAAACTAAGGCTTGTCTCCATGGTTAATGTTTACAGAACACTGAAATGTTTTCATAACTAGTTGCCTATATTCGGAACAGTTATTTAATTTACATCTAAAATTTATTACATTACTTGGGCATAAAAAAAAGGTTCAACATCTTGTTTAGTAAACTATTACGAAATAATTGTTAAATGGATTCTTTTGTAAATGGCGCTCACAAAGAAACTTTTTCACTCTATTGTCACGTTAGCAATGGAAACTTATGTTCGAGTGCAGTTCGTGAACATCCTTCGAAGGACACGAGTAGCATTGAAAAATATTAAAGGAGGACGCTTCGTTCCTACACCAGACATATTTTAAAATCCTCTAGGAATGCAGCGTTTGGTGCGGACAAAAGATACACATTGCTACAGCGCGTAGCAAGCGTTACTGAGCAGCAGGGCTGCATGAATTGGCCTTATCCACTGCAGGTTTTATCTTTTTGTTCGTAATCTCATGTGATAAATACGTTCACAAGGGCCACTCTCAGAAATGTACCCACCAGTCACGTACTATGTGGCCTCTTTCTTGAACTGCTTTAACGACCATGCCAATTTCTCCAAAGTAAACGTGCTACCAATAGCCTACGAAATGCGGAAATAAGTAACTTTCTAGATAAATACTATTCTAACACATTCTTCTCTTTTAACAAAGGAAGTATACGAATAAGAAGAAAGGATTTTTATCAATACAGTATACAGACAAAAACACACAAGTGTCAAGTTTCTTCAACATTTCGACTTTTACACATTTCACGCACTTTCAAAAACAAATATTTCACTTCTAAACGCACAACGCTCTCACAGAACTCACTTTTACCTTAAAAGCTTGCTGATAGACGCTGATGAGTGAAGTCGTAATCCAAAAACCTGTTGCACAAAGAAGCAGTACGAGCGCCCGAGCACCTGGAGCTACATCTGCAACCGCTTCCCTCGCGTCGACGAATAAACGTGCGAGGGAGAGCTCAGCTGCGCCGCGACGCGGCGCTCCAAACACTTTAAAGTGAAAGATAACACACTTCGCGAACCGCGGCGCACTCTGTGGGCGCTGCGCAACGGCCTCCTGGGCGCGCCTGCTGGATAACACTGAGCCACTTCCTCCGCGCACGCGCAGTATTTAAATTGCGAACACGAACTTACCAGTACGTCCGTCACTCACTAGAATCAGTAACGTGACATCATACGTAATAATGCACCCTTTCATTACCACCGTGTTAAATGTAAAGCTGTTGAATATTGCAACAATCTAAATGTAGGTACTGAATGTTGCGTCATTAACATTGCGCCCATACTTATTAATACGACAGAAGGGTTTTTGTTGGATTTAGATGAACTTAGTATTTGAATTTTATGAAGGTTTTATTATTTTTATATTTTATGAAATTATTGATTATAATACGATCTTGTGAGAACTATTTTTTTTCGTCTGCGTCAGGATCTGCTGAAAATAACCATTGGTGGGAAGTGTTTCACTCCCCCTACCCCTTACTCATGTTTCATCATATTCCATACATTTGGGCGTACCCTCTGCCTTTCATTTAATTTAAAACTAGAACACTGGAAATCATAATTGGATGCACGGTTTTTGCCATGCAAACTGCAATGGCAAAAGCTGTACAACATGCAACGTGATCTTTCCCGAAGTTCAGCTGCCAATATCCCAAAGAACAGTTGACTTAACATGCTCTCCATTCCTGCTAAAAGACAGAACAAATATATATATATATATATATATATATATATATATATATATATATATATATACACTAGCAGACCCTACCACGTCTTGCTGTGGTATTTGGTACTATTGGTATTATTAAGGAAGTGATTGATAAAGAATGATGAAAAGTGCAAATTAAATTTCAACGGATAGTAAATTTTTAATTTTTATTGATTTAATGAATGAGTTAGATAATACTGATTTTTAAAACTGAAATTATAATTATTTTATAATTATTTTACCTAATTTAATTTTTAATAATCATTACTTTAATTTAATTAAGAACTAAGCGATGAACAAAATTTTTTGTTAATCTGTCTTTTGTCAAAATAAATAAATTCGTTGGTTTCCAACACGGGAGCATGCAACATACAGCTGTCCATGGGAGAAACACGGATTCTCCAAGTCTAAGCCACAAATAGCCATTGTTTGCCCTTGCGACTTATTTATTGTCATCGCAAAATCCAAACATATCGGAAATTGTAGCCTTTTGAAAGGAATTGTAGATTCTAATGGTATCGTAGGTATTCGAGGTAACAGGACGACTTCGCCTTTAAACTTTCCAGTCAAGTCGTTGCTTCAAGCACGTTTCCGTTAATTCTTCTGATGACTAATCGTGTACCGTTGCATAATTTTGGTGGATTTAAATTACGCAATAGAATGACCGGTGAAGCAATTTTGAGACGAAGATTGTGTGGCGGCATTCGTGGTAAGTCCAAAGAATTTAAAAATTCAATTGGAAAATTAACGATTTGGTTTTCATCAACAATGGTGTCAATTGACTTAAAAGTCATTAGATCGCCTGGCAATAAATTTTGTATTTGATAGTTAATTTCATCGACATCAACTTTTTTGCCGCTAAAATTGCACGATAACTGAGCCAATTATGGTCTAAGTGATTATTAAGAATATCTGGAAATACACTCTCAATTAGTTCATTTTTTGAATGAACAATAGTGCATAAGTTGTCTGGCAATTGGATACGTTGCGTATTTTGATGTAGTCTGATTGTACCGCTTCCAATATTCAGTAATTGTTTTGAAAATACTTGTTCTATCGAATCATTATGTAAATGTACTCGCATATTTATAGTCAATCGAAGTGTTTCAACGTTTTTCCATAAAAATGATTGTTTCAAACATGCGTTAATCTCATCAGCATAAGTGGAGCGAGAAATGACCGGTAATGTCTGCCGGAAATCACCAGATAGTAGTAAAACAGCACCTCCAAAGAGTCGATTATTGCCGTTTATATCTTGCACAGTTCTGTGAAAAGCTTCAAGAGAATATTTATGACTCAAAGTACACTCATTCCAAATAATAATTGAACTTTTTTGTAACACTGCAGCCATTCCGCTTTTTTTTAATATTGCACATTGCGTTTGGTTTACTGTGAATATCTAAGGGCAGCTTCAAAGCTGAATGCGCCGTTCGTCCACCATCTAACAGTGGTGGCAGCAATGCCTGACGATGCAATTGCCAATGCAATCTTTTGTTGTATCCGTATCTTTGCAAGGATTAATGACACTAAAAATGTCTCACCTGTACCACCAGGTGCGTCTAAGAAAAAAGTCCACCCTGTTTTGCATCAACATGATTCGATTGTAAATACTTCTTTGTTCAGCTGTCAATAATGGCTCATTATTTGCAATAAGTGTAGCTACGTCAACGTCGTCGTATTGTTT
This sequence comes from Gryllus longicercus, assembly GCA_038098605.1. NCBI lineage: Eukaryota > Metazoa > Arthropoda > Insecta > Orthoptera > Gryllidae > Gryllus > Gryllus longicercus. The sequence continues at coordinate 240,943 of JAZDUA010001033.1, read as the reverse complement.
TTCTCGTTGTATATCAGTGTTCATTAAATCAGTTGCTGGACGATCAGGCGAAGGCTTTTGGCATAAGGCAAAAACTTCAGTGAGTGTAGTTTTCGGCGGTTCTAAAGCTCTTTGGATAACATTTTCTTCAGTGAAATATACACGCTGACCATTTTCAAGATGCACTGCAAGGTGCTGTACAGGTGGATCTCGATCGCGGATGGAAAAACTAAAAATACGCCAGATCGCTTCGTTACTGCTCATGTATCTGCCCATTTGATATTGTGTTATTTTCATTTTTATTAATATCCCGCACTTCAAAGATAGCCAAATCACAGCCTTTATTTACGTATTTACAAATGTATTTAATGGATTTGACGGAATTGCAAAACTCAACATTAATATGAGCCTTTTACGTTTTTGAAATCAATGGCGAATATTGAGCCACCCACTGATTATCAATTTCTAGTTGATTAAAATTTGATGTTCGCATTGTCAACACATTGCCACCGTTGTCGCTGTTTCTACGGCGATACAGTGGATAACCGTCTATGTCCGTAATTGTATAAATGATACATTCTTTCGGAAAACGTTTCTTTTCCTTATGAACAACACATGCCCGGTGGTTCATTGCGGAATTTCAAAGCCTGACAGTATCTGCATATTTGATCCATTGAAGCGATGGCGATCTTTGAATGCGCAGAATAATTGATGTCTGGAGAATACTCCAACGCAAGACGAAAAAAAGACGTACGCGTTAATGCGCGACTGGTTTGCTGTCTCTCTTGATCCTGTGCTCGATATCTGGATAAATGTTCACGCGCCGCTCTTGACCTTTCTCTTTGTAGCCGCAGACGTTCATCACGATGTTCGCTTGCCTCTCGCATACGACTTTCTGCTGCTGTATGCCTTTCAGTGGCGTTTGCTGTAATGGTTTGATTTGTTGACATGAAGGCTTTCTCAGTATGTTTACGTCGTACCTCACGGCTACTGGCATTATTGAGGTTAGATTTTTTTGGAGGCATATCACTGAAAATGATAATTAAAATAATACAATACAATTAAAATAAAATCCGTATATAATTGTCAATGACAAAAAAAAAACATTCACTTTAAAATACAAATGCAAGCGATCGTTTAATATTATACACTAAGTTTTATCATGCATTGACTTTTTTGAATATAAATTATAATAATTTTTTGCATGGAAAGATTGATATTCAATTATTTTTCAATTGCCATAATTAGTAATAGAAACATGGATAACTAATTTAAAATATATTTCTTACCTTGATAAAGAACAATTATGAAATGAAGTATAATCAAAGCAAATTCCCTAGAAATAATATATATGTCAAAACAACGTTTGCTGAATCAGCTAGTACAGAATAATAATATAAATATGTGATATGATAATACTTACATATATTTATTTTGATAAGAAAGTTCTAAACAATAAAGCACCAAACATTTTTTTAAAAAGTAAGAATAATTTCACCGAATTTCATAAATTTTTCTTAAACTTTGGACTAAGCTACACGTGGTTGGTAATATTAATGAATTGTAGGTTATTAATTAAAGTGATAGTACTTTTAACATAGCGCCATCTGTTGGATACTCACTCAATTCAGTCAACTGACTACCTTATACCGTCATCTGTTATAATCTTACCGAACTATGTCTCTTTGTTAAATAAAAATCAATTAATTCGCAATAAATAAAAGTGCAATCTCCAATTCGAGAAATAAACTATCCTATCTCTTAAGTTGGAGAAAAGCACACATTTAAAAACAACAAACATTAAAATCGGTTCTGTAGTTTCGGAGTTCATCCCTTATATTCATATACTCGTATATGTATAAGAGTTTACATGTTAAGTAGTGGAGATGCGACAAATATACATTTAACATGTACGTATTAAACATGTTAGTGTCAAACGTGTCAAATGTATTGCTGACGTGCCTCAAAACATCTCATGTTTGGGATATAAACAAGAAAAATAATTCTTCTGATTCTTATTTGCTCGATGATTATTGCAAAGCAACGACGGAGGTATTATTTTCTTGTATTTTACTAGAAACGACCGAAAATTCATCGCGACAACAGATTTCTTAATTCAGGATGTAATAACGTTCGTCAATTGCCGTCTAGTTAGCTTTTAGGCCAAACGTTATTTAAGTATGATCATTAGAGTCCTCTGAAATCACTAAAAAGAAAGAGTATAGTGTACTACAGTGAAAATATGCGAGCTTTAGTTGATAAGATAGTATTTGGAATCATTATTGCCATATTTGTACAGAATATGAAAATTCTTGCGGTAAATTGGAATAGCACAATGGAATAAATGCAGATCAAAATCAAAACTTTAGTTATTTTTGTATTTTCCCAGAATTCCTGGGTATCTAATGAAACCGCAGACAGTTCTTATTTGGCCGGCAGCTGCATAGTTTTCTTTCAATTTCTACACGCATAGGAAATTAGTATCATAGTAGATAAAACGCTGAATTGACTATAATCCACACCTGAAGAGGCCTAAAACAAATAAACAAAACAGACCAAGGGTCAAGGCTTCGGTGTGCAAAGAGCAGCGATCTCGCGGAGGCCAGTGTCTCAGCGATCTGCTGAGTTACTGTTCCGACGATTCTATTTCCTGTTGCTATTGAGTGCTCAATATCCCCATTCACTGACTTAGGGCTTTACACACCCACTAGGCCTATTTACGAGCGCAGTGGCCAGTAAATAGCTTTCCGAGTGGCCCTCAGGTGCTTTTCCAGTGGCCTCTACGTGGTCACCGACAATTTGTTGTAGCTTGAGCCACAGAAAGAATGAGGAATGAATTCTTTTTTCCTAAATTAAGAGGTCAATAACATAAAACAGATCTGAAAATGAAATGAGAAAAAATATTATATTGTTATTGTTATATTCATATTAATAGAAATAAACTGCAGTGATAATAATAATAATAATAATAATAATAATAATAAATAATAATAACTGTGATAGTAATAACTTTGTCGAAACTGTTAGTGTGAACATTGTTCCAATGGCTTCGGTAACCGCGAATAAGAATCAAAATTAAAGGCAAAACATTTGTATCAGATCAGTATTAAATAAGGTTATACATGTTTACAGAAAGGTCTTAAATAATTGCCACATCATCCGCAAAATTAGGAAGATTTATAATTGCACTGCAATCCTTGAGAGAAAATGTCTGCCCTCTTCCGCTACTGGATTCATTATCAACGAGAACCAGTGAAGATTTCACAGTTAATTAGTTAAGGAACGTAATAATAATAATAATAATAATAATAATAATAATAATAATAATAATAATAATAATAATAATAATAATAATAATAATAATAATAAAACCTGAGCCACGGTAAATGCAGGATGCTTGCTTGCGTGGTCCTAGTCGGCCGATTAACGAATAATAATAATAATAATAATAATAATAGTAATCATAACAATAATAAGAATAACAATAATAGCAGAGACAACGTTTGTATTTCAGAGGGATGCCAGGTCAGCTCAGAAGATATTATTGAAATTTTATTAGAAGTGAGAGCGTGCTCCAAATAAGACGTTCCGATCATATTGGGCTCATTAAACCGCATCTTTAAATGAACATTTGTTCGAAAATCCAATAGGTTCTGTTAAGACAGCTGTGCCGTAGCGATCTCGGACCGCGGGTACGAGCCCCGCCTCGGGCATGGTTGTCCTTTCCCCTTTTCACCACATCATGTCATCTTCACAGGTACTGTACCGTTAAATGCAATAGCGGTCGCTATAACCTAAATGTTGATACGAGCTTAAATAAGAAAAAAAGTAAATAAGAAAGTTAACAACAAATGGTCAGTATTATTACTAACGTATTCGTTAGGTGTACGAGTAATCAGGTCAGATCGTCGAGAACTCATTTATAACAATTAATGACGTATCAGAAAACTCTGAGATACATTTCTAGATTCATAACCCACATATTGCTCTCGAAATGGTCGCGCTCTCACGAGAATGGCGGAGGTGGATTGATAGACGTTACCCAGCAACAAGCAACCCAAATGAACAGTCTGACAGTCATAATCTTAGCTATCTGCAATTATACACCATCAGTGCCGGAGCTAGTCAATTTTGGGCCGCGGCAAAGCTGAGAGCTCCCCCCCCCCTTGAATGAACAAACACTGTGAAAGTTATATCAAGAAACATATACGAGTTACTTTATTTCCACAAATAACAACAAATATGATTAAAATAAAAAAAAAAGTTTTTGGAAATATATTTTAAATACGTGGTTTTAAGAAAAACTATTTTCTGATCAAATAATAAGAATAACAACAATTGCAGAGGCAACCTTTGTATCTCAGAGGGAAACTAGGTCCGTTCAGAAAATATGACTGTCAGGAAGGCATTTGTACTCGATCAGAAATAATTTACAAGACTTTTCATTTGGGCCCATCAGTCGCATCATCGGGCCCCTTGACACGGAGGGGGGGGATCGCTGCACACCATTAAATTATCAACATCATTTGATATCTGATACTTTGAATAATGAACAACTCATAGAGCTAAGGAAACCATTCTCTTCATGGTGCCCAACCATCATGAACACAGCCGAGCTCATAACTATAGCTTCAAATTTAATTGAAACTAGAAGAACTATAATAGCACGTACTTTCACGAATAATTTGTTACGGTGGTTATGCAATGAACTATCGGAACATGCTACCTGAACCCAAAAAACTTCCCAACACGCAAAACGTTTTCCAACGCTGGGATTGAAGAATAGGTCTCATTAAGCAACAAATCTCTATCTTCAGTATTGTAGTTTAAGAAAAACACTGAAAAGACTAAAGTATTGCAATTTTCGAAAATTCACATAGTTGAACGAAATCACACCTGCGCCATTTTTGTAAGCCAACTTTGCTCTGTTGGAGAAACAAATGTAAAGAAAACATTTGAAAGCATTTTTTGCAAATTTTAGAAAATCTAATTGGGGCTTCTTGTAAATTTCCTTCAAAAATCAATATAACCGTTTGAAATAGAAGAGGCAATACCATTGGCAGTACGTTTGAGAAAAATCAAATTTGGTGAAAATTCTGCGAACAGTTTAAGTACTTACTATTGTTGTTGTTCACAGAGATACTGACGAACGTTCTGTTGTAAACCAATTTTTCCGTATCAAAGACTCTCAAAATGTGTTTTGTGTGTGCCTAATATTTAGAGAAATAATTTTCTGCTTAGTGGAGCACTAATTACACTTTTTAGCTGTAAGGGGTCCACAAAACAGGTTTTTCTGCCAAAAAAGTCTCTGTTGCGTATCTTGTTCTTTACTACATAATTGAATGCGTAATATGGATATTTCCAAATCCTTCAATTTAAGACGTATCTCTTGCTTAGTTACGACAAGCAAGTACAGTAATGGCACAGCAAGTACGAGAAGTCACAATTTTTCTCCAACTCTCGAACAACAAAATCTGGTTTGTTTGCTGGAATGGGCGAATCGGTATAATAAAACTAGTTGCACTATGTGACAGAGGTTCAGATCATTCACTTTTGCTATATGTGTCAATATTTTTTGTTTTGTATGTTGATTGTTAAACTATATTACTGAATTAATGAGCAGCTGTGACATAAATGGACCATTTTTAATCTGCCACCTGTAGGGTTTTAACTTCAATTTCTTGAAAAATAAAACAAATTGTGGCTTACGTTAAAATTCTGTTTAAAAAATGCCATTTAAATCACTTCATTGGTACCCCCCCCGCAAATTTTGGTTTTAGAGACACCCACGTTTCAAAAATTTTACGAATAACTAGCAGAATCCGGCAGACATCCAACTCTCTTCCCCTCATACTCTCTTTTCCCCTTTTTCATTATCTCTCTCTCTCACACTCTCTGTCTATCTATCTATCTATCTATCTCTCGCTCCGCGTCACACGACAACGCTCAGCAAAAATGAAGCCCAGGTGAATTGGGAATTTCATTTAAGATCCATCTTGTGCCGCAATGCCCTTTAGTGGCGTTAAAACAAAATGACCAGCATGGAAACCTCCTCCATGAAAAAACACGTAAATATGCCGACTTTCATTGAGTTCGGTTAACCGGAGTCAGAGTTCATCGATCTCAAACATATCAACATCCATTTTACTTTCCCGTATACATACGTACATACAGAGAAAGGAGAGTAAGGAAGGTTATGTAATGCTGCGAAAAATCGATTTTGAGAATTGGATGAAATACACGGTTTGGAATCCCCTGATTCCGAAAAAGTGTTTTTTTCAAAACATCCATAGTCTGTCCGTCCGTCTTGTCTCTGAACACTACTACCGTGTAAACCATGCGTAGAATTTTTTTCTAAATTGAAGAAACCCCTGCCCATTTGGCTCGAGTCGAAGCTTTGCAATTTTGAAAAACATTCTTTAAAATTTGGATGTTCTTTACATAAAACCCCCCGGACATTTTCAAAATTTTCTCAAAAACGTCTCCAAATTTTTTCTTTAATTTTCTTGTAAGAATAGAGTAACATACACGTATAAAAGTGTCATTGATTCGATTTTCACGGTTAACTCGGAATTTTCTAAATTTTCAAAAGTATGATATTTTTTCGGTTTTTTCCTACAACTACAAAATTAAAGATAGAGATTTTCCCTTCAAATAAAAGCTGTTCTCCATAATGAGTTCTTTCATTAAGGGAATTAGTAGTTTTCGCGCAATACTGCGTGCAATACGTGTAATTTTTTTTTTTTTTAAAAAAAGAAGATATTCTCCAAAACGGCTCCACCTTTTTCTTTAAACTTTTGGTAGAGATAGTGCTAAAGATAAGCTATAAGATGATATAAACACCACATTGCTCGATGTTTTTGTTTTTTCAAAAATTACAAAAATGTAATTTTTTTGACTTGCCTTTATGTTGTTAATATTTATATCAGTGGAAATTCGTTCACATTTTTGTATTTGTGAGTACATTAGTTTTAAATAATGCCATATAAAGTTTCTCAAAAACAACTTTTCTGTGAAACCTAGCTCAAACTCTGTATTTTCAGAAACGCTCAAACGCCATTCTCTCAAATGCGAGTCCACATTTTGTCTTCAAACATTTCGAACGAATAGATAATCGCACTCTTTAATATGACGAAATGTTCATTTCGGTGTATTTTTTTGTTTGTTTTTTCAAAAATTACACATATCTAATTTTTTTTAAAGATCTCTCACGCCGTTGATATGCACATTTCTAGCAATTTATTAATTGTGAGTTAAAGTACTGAAAATGACTTTGAATGAGATTTTTCGAATACTCAAAACGTTTCTGTGGAAAATAGATTCAAATTTCGAATTTACATTGGGGATTAAGTGCCATTTTCTTAAAAACGGCTCCAATTTTTTAAAACAAAATTGCCAATTAGGGTGTTTTACTGTTCTTTAATATTCATAAAATAATATTTACATTGTACTATTAGGACCCGAAAAACTAAGAAAATTTTTTAAAAAGTGTACTTCGAGTGGCGATAGACGGCAGCAGGCAAGAGCACGTGGCAATTTGAGTAGCTAGGGCCACAGGAAACATAAAACTAATACGGGAAAGTTTGTGCTGGCATCACTAGTGGTAAATTTTATTGCAATTTCCCCGTGTTCTAAATAAATGATAATAATTGGATTATGTCTACAACCTTCGCGCAAGTGTAAGGAATAAGTTGGCAAAGTTTTATCGCAATCGGATGAGTGGTAGGCAGCGCCTAAAATACGAACAAACTTTGATATTAATGTGTTAGATTAGATAACTTGTGAAACTCTCAGGTAATTCAAAAGACTGGGAAGTGCAAGACACCACGTGTTTTGTGAACAGTCCGTACTCCATTGATTTACACTGTACCCATTACGTATTACCCCGTACATTACTGTACCCAGTACACATTAACGCTGTATTTCATATTACTGCTGTTTGTGACTCGTGAATACTATTATAATAAAAAAAGATCCGTGATATGGAGGAACTTGTTAAAAAGCGCGGAAACCATAATCTGTATTACGCGTCAAGATTGTGCGAAAGAAACAGATTATAAAGGGGAGACGAATATTAGACCCTTTCTTCTGGAAAACACTTAACTTTCTTCAGAAACTCTTCTCAAGGAAATATGAGACAGATTGACGCTTGAAATCTGAAACGAATAAACATTTGACTCAGCTGTGTACACGACATTTCTTACCTGTTTTTAAAACGCTTGATGTGATGAGTATTGGTATTAACAAAGATATTGATGTTCTACCGCAACAACTCACGATATAACATAAGAGTCAAATTCTTGAATTTATCGCAGCATGTCAATGATGCGTCTGAAATTAAGCCTGTGAAAGCCACTTATCAAACAAATAAAACTTTTGGTATAGATATTAATCTCAGAAGAGTTAAACTACGATATATTTATTAAAAAAGACCTCTTTAGACTGAATAAACTACATATTTTCATGTACCTGATACTGATAAAACCACGCTAACCATGGGGCATACCAATGAACTGAAGAATCATAAGAAATAAATAAAACAGCGTATTGAGCTATTTTGATTTATAATTACAATCTTGCAATACCATACCATTACAAACCATATAATTTAATAACTGCTTCACGGTATTAAATAAAGGAGGCAATTCTGATTTGAATTTCCGTTATTAAACTTTTACATCAACATTATTGCAGAAGCTGTAGGTGAAATATGGAATAATGGCAGGTCCATGTTGAAAAAAGTAGTGCAACTACTGGAGGTTATCGAGATGGGAGAAAAACTTAACAACATTCCCACAATACAAACAAAATTAATCCTTTAAAATAAAATTCTCAAATATCCAATCGATTTTGGACAAATTTAAGCTAGACAAGCAAGTTGCTGATTACGAAAAACAGAACTAAGATACTCGTTCGTTATTGTTGGAAAACTCTGGTATAATGGATAGGTAATTCTAGGGTACAGTACAATTTTGACCCGAAGATCATCGTGACTGGATTCTGAATGATCTGTACATTGAGCTACGTAGATAATGTTACCTAACGTAAATAATGCTTAATTCTAGATTTTATAATTCATATTACAAGGTACATTAATACAAACCAATTAAAATCTTTTCTATCCTTGAATTACAATAAAAATGAAACGAAGAGTTTCTAAATTTTCAACATGTAAGATGTATAACTTGCATCAAAAATGTTTCTTAACAAATATTGTTTGAGATCACTTTCTGCTTAGAAAATCACTTTTAAATGTTTTACCAACTTGATGCAAAAGACAAAAGTGAAAAACAGAGTGAAACAAGTGATGAGAACCTCTGCTCGAATGTCACTTCTCAACATTGCAAGCGCTAATCCGGCCCTGACCAGAGAGTAAATAAAATTGAAATAAATATTACATAATGAATTAAAATCGGTTCACGAGATTGGACAATGTGAAAGAGAACAATTAGTTACGCCAACGTTTCGAAATATATTTCTTCCTCAGGGCTACAGTGTAAACAATGAACAGTGAATGAGGACAACATACATTACAATAAATTGATTGTTCAATAATTAACACACATAAAACAAAAAAATATTTAAAATTTGAAATTAGAAACTAGGATAAATAAAACACCAAAAATATGTAGGAAATACACACCTTACTAATAATCATACAGGTAATGTCTCGTTTCAAGCCTCCACTCCCAACTCCACATGAAATTGCTGGAGCACGTGGGTCCATCGCGAGACAATTGTGAGTCGGGCCAAGGCCCAAACGTAAATGAATGACTGGTTGACTTGAACAAACCACTCCATGTCCCGCCACCATGTGTTTCCGGTCAAGTTCATGTTACATTAGCAATATTATATAGTGGCTTGGAATGAGACGGCACCTGTATGATATATATATATATATATATATATATATATATATATATATATATATATATATATATATATATGTGTGTGTGTGTGTGTGTGTGTGTGTGTGTGTGTGTGTGTGTGTGTGTGTGTGTGTGTGTGTGTGTAGGGGACGGATATATACACGTCTGTCAAATTGAAAACGAAAATTAAATGCAGCATTTGCAATTTCGAAAATCACGTATAACTAACTTCTCTGTTAACTGTCGTGTAATTTTGTTAAACAATTATTACGGGCCCTACCACAACGAGAACTTAAAATTTGTGCGGTCTGCTTTTGCATAAATCCACTTATAATCTAATGATATGGCCAGGATGTTGGTTCGTTATAGTCACTTCTCACCTTATATTTTTGTTGGTGTCTGATGTCACTTTCAAGGATGTCAGCACAATCAACGAGCAACTGTCGGCATGCTATCTTTTTTGCTGGTGCAGGTATTTTGAATATGCTGATGGAGGTGTGTATAATATACAATTAATTATTGCAGCGAAAATGAATCAAGAAATTGTGCCACTGTGCCATTCCTTCGACAATTAACATCTGATGATGACATACGCAATCCGTCCAATTTTCATTAAAATCTAAAAAAATTCGAAAAGTGCAATAGTTAGTTTTTTTTAGAATGAAACATTGAAATCATTTACGTATCTTTTTTAATGTAATATACTTCTCAATACTAGATCTTCGAAACAATTCAGTGTACAGTTTCTGTCAAAATGAATATTGTTTTGGGCGGGCGGGGCCGGCGGAGCGGTATTTGACAGTATTTTTGAGACAATTAATAACATTTTTTCCCTAACTGACGATTGTGATAACAAATTCACAGATATTCAGTAACTAAATTAACATAAACGAGCTCTTGTTACATGAAGATTTATTCCCGAGTTGTTTCTCATCCCCGCTGTGGTTCCATGCCATTAGCTGCGTCATCGCCGGCGCGCGGAAAGGCCCAGCGCTGCGTTTGCGCATCGCGACGTTGCCGCTTGGGCTCCGCTCCAACTTCCCGATCCAACCAGCCGCAAAATGAAGCACTTGACATGTAGGATGCTGGATACATTTTTATGAGCAATTGTTTGTAGACAGCAATGCGACGTTTTGCTGCTCGTGAAAAATCGTTTTTTTTTTTAATGTTAGGATTTTATATACATTAAATGTAAATTAAATATAAATAATATTATATATAGTTTTTTCAAATACCAGTAAATAAACCAATAAACATTGTTTCTACGATTGTAACAAAATTATTACATTACGAATTCTGATTTGCTTCATTTCCACAGTTTTATGCGTGCATCGAACGAGACACACACTCCAACTCCTACTCCTCCTCCTATTCCTACTCCTCCTCGTACTCCTCCTCCTCCTCCTGCTCCTCCCCTCCCCTCCCCCTCCCGCTCCCCTCCTCCTCCTCCTCCTTCTTCCTCTTCTTCTTCTTCTTCTTCTTCTTCTTCTTCTTCTTCTTCTTCTTCTTCTTCTCGAAGGCTCAGGGCATCAACTGATGCCACAGCAGTCACTCTAACCGGGAGGTTCTAGGTTCGAGACCCGACGGTGGCAGCTGGATCGAATTCGGTCACTATCTGGAGGAGACTTCTAGCGACCGGCTTATCTGATCTGCAGTTTTCCGTGGTTTCTCCCATCAACACCAGGCGAATGCTGGAGCAATCCAACCAAACGGGACACGGACCGCGCGCGAACTTTCCTACCTCTTCTTTATCCTCACCCCCCCTCTCACACACACACCCTTACACTAACGCGCACTACACAAGCACACATGCCGGGAGACCGGACGGGCGCGTGGAGCTTTTCTCGGCTGAGGTGGATCCCGCTGGTGGGAGATACCTGGTTGGAGAAGCATCTCCCGCCATACATTGACCTCCAGAGCAAGCACATGCACGACACTTGAAGGACTAATGACCTGGCAGTTGACGTGCTTGAGACGTCGACTAATGTAAACGGCGCAGAGTGAGTGAGTGTTGTGTGGTGGAGACAGACGGACAATGAGAAGGAATCGTGGGACCGGCTGAGATAACTCTGCTGAGGAAGCAGTACGCTCTGTGGAAGGCCACAATACGCTGGCCGAAACGTTACTCACCATACCAGTAACGGGACTCTTCCTGGGTAGCCTAGATAACAAAAGGAATATCTTGTTTTGTTGAAGCTTTTTGCTGATTTTACAACTTACAGGTAATTGTGTAAAACATTTCGTTACAAACTTTTCGTATTTTAAAAACAATTCTGTTTAAGAGTACTGGCAATGGCGTTGAAAAAAGAATTCACTTCGTATCAGATATTGTGATTTTTTATCTATCGAAAAATGTTACATTAGTTTATACGCTCACTTGATTTTTTGATATAATGTGTTATCTCAAGTAAGTCTTCAATTTATAAAAGTACTAGATAACGATAATCACACAAAACATACTGACTAAATGATGCGAATATATGCACACAATTTTACGTACTGTTGTGCACGTTTGCAAAAGATGGGATAGAGCTCTAAGAATGAGCTACTATACTGTGTGTTCGATAAAACATCTCGGTAAATCCCTATACACATACTTATTTGACGGCATTGATTATACATTCTTCTGCGGAAAAAAGCTGGAAATGTTTCATTTTATATAGAACTTGAAGCAAATGTTCCAAAGTCATAGAAAAAAAATTTAAGAGTTCATGAAACCTAAATTTTGAAATCTGTAATGTGGTTAATAAATGATATGATTTTGGTACTCCATTTCGATTTTGTACATACAAGGACAACGATATGCTTTATTATATCGAAAATAGCACAATTTCCCCGATCGATCAGTTTCTGATGTTGTCATTTTATAATTTTCGATAAAACTACCTAAAATATAAAACATGCTATCAGCAATCAAAATGAACCATAGCAGCTAACAGCGAACAATCATCCCCGTGTTCAGTAGCTACTTTAAAAACAAGCGCTTGGACAAACTTCATTAACACACGGAAACATTGCACTCCTGTTCAGCAGGCTTTGCTCACTCCTAATGCAAGTGTAGGTATTAACATAAATTTGTATTTCATAGTTTGAAGAACGCAAAAAATATTTCTAGAACCTAAAACGACAGTAATAAATATTCTAGTTCTTTTAAGATTTCTATTTCATGGGTCATGCCCGCATTTGCAACACGACACTTCAACTAACCTGCCCAAGATGAAGAAGCGCAGGGTACATTGTGTTCAAACATGTATATCTGCATTTCATGACCTAACGCTAGAATGACCTAACGCATATCTGTATTGTTGGTTTAGAAATTAAAATACAATAAAATGAAAAACAGGAAAGTACTTAAAGTAGGAAAGTAGTATTTAAACGGACGTAAGGCAGATCATTCAAAAGTGCCCGAAGTCCTTGAAGTTACGTTTAGGCTCTGCTTCGAGTGGGTGAGCCGTAAGCCCTAAACAAAGAACAATGACGTAAAAAATTGAACAAAACCACTTCAGATGAACAACTCATGCTGTTCGACACGTTACTGATGTAATCGAGGCTTCTTCCTTTTCTTCAAGTAAAATCTGCTCGCAAACGTTTGGTTTGGACCGCTATTTAAAAGAACATCTCTGCCATTATTTATCGCGAAATCGACCGAACTGACAATAGCGCTGATAGTTGTCACAGAAACCTTAGATTACATAGTACTCACAACGGCTAAAAGTATTCACAACGGCAACAATAATGAGCGAAGAAATCGAATAGGCTAGTCAGGAATTCTGTAGTGAACATTAGTAGTACCTTGTAAATATTGTTTGAAACAAGTACCATTAAAATGATATTAAAATCAATGAAATCTGCAAAAAATGCATTAAAATGACGTAATAAGGTAAAACATGACTTATTAATAAAATCGACGAAAACAAACAAACAGAAAAACAACAATCAAAATAGTTTATTTCCTATTGTCTTACCATAAAATACATTTTTATACTAAACGACATTGTTCCAAAGTGAAAACCAAATAAATAAATAAATAAATAAGAAAATAAATAAATACATACGAAAATAAATAAATAAATACGAAAATAAATAAATAAATAAATATATAAATAAATAAAAATATATAAATAAATAGAAATAAAGTAAAAGACATTTCATTAAAGTTCACCCCGAGTCATGAGTGAGTGTAAGCGAGAGCAGATGCGGGGCCGAAGCCAGGAGTGTGGGAGCGGAACGTGCTAGCGGGTACGGGAGCCGAAGAGGAGGCAGGGGCGGGGACTGAGCGAGGGCGTGGGCAGAGACAGGGGCGGGGACTGAGCGAGGGAGTGGGCGGAGGCAGGGGCGGGACTGAGCGAGGGCGTGGGCGGAGGCAGGGGCGGGGACTGAGCGAGGGCGTGGGCAGAGGCAGGGGCGGGGACTGAGCGAGGGGCGTGGGCGGTGGCAGGGGCGGGGACTGAGCGAGGGCGTGGGCGGAGGCAGGGGCGGGGACTGAGCGAGGGCGTGGACGGAGGCTGGGGCGGGGTCTGAGCGAGGGCGGAGGCAGGGGCGGGGACTGAGCGAGGGCGGATGCAGGGGCGGGGACTGAGCGAGGGCGGAGGCAGGGGCGGGGACTGAGCGAGGGCGTGGGCGGAGGCAGGGGCGGGGACTGAGCGAGGGCGTGGGCGGAGGCAGGGGCAGGGACTGAGCGAGGGCGTGGGCGGAGGCAGGGGCGGGGACTGAGCGAGGGCGTGGGCGTGGGCGGAGGCACGGGAGAAGGCGGCACGCGCGCGCAATACGCACGGCCACCCATGCAGGAAGCTGCTTCCGTAAGCGGCCGCCGCGATCCCTCGGCTATGAAATTGAAAGGCCCGCATGACGTCACGTGGCGCTAGTAACGCCTGCGATTGTAACGCTTACGTCGAGGAGCCCCGTTGCATCCGTGACAAGACGTTTAATGGCTGTCTTCCAGAAATGGCGTGAGCTTATGGGATTACAAAAATCAAGGAACAAAATAAAACCAAAAGCGAAGGTAGAGTTGCGCACGCTGCTCCAAATAAGTATGTTTAACAATTTGTATGATCATCCTGCCAATATATATATATATATATATATATATATATATATATATATATATATATATATATATATATATATTGGATGTTTATGTTTCTATGACCAAAAATATAAAGACTGTCACCTTCTGCTCTGGTATTGTCCGATGTCTCATAGTATTAATGTGATGAACAAAGTTTTCAGTCATCTTAAAATCCACTCTGTTCTTATTTTAAGGATTGAGTTTACGGATGGACATTTCAAAAATTACATCGGGTGCTCTAAGTCAGGCAGTAAAATGAATTTTGAGATACTATTTTTGAGAAAATAAAGACTACATACCCTACGTCACAGTATCTCGTACATCAATGAATTTTTTTGTCCCCGAAATTACATTAATTAGTATGTACTTTAATGCTTTCTAATCTGTTTGCTCTACACTAGCTTTTTGGCAATGCCCCACCTTCCTTCCATTAGTTAACCTGAAAGACATTTTTTCACGTTTTCTCATATTTTCAGTCCTCTAATAGTAGAATTGAAATATGACTTCAAGAATATTATTGAAGTGTAAAACATGGTCATATGTGGAAATGTTTATTGAAAATTTGGAGCCGTTCTTGAGAAAACGTCGTTTGAGCGTTGCTGAACATGCGCAAATTTGAACTTATTTCAATAGAACACTGATAAATTTTCAAGAAGCTTCATACGGAATTATGTGAAGCACTTGTGCTTTCAAATTCAATAAGAAAAATGACCATGGATGGCGTGAGAGGTAGAGTGAAACCTCTGAAAGACAGCTATCAACGACCACCCCTCTCAACGGCCGATTTTTCATGGAATGGGCACTAAAATACCTACAGTGCATTTTATCCAAATTATCACTGTTAACAGACCACGCCTCTCCCCGATCACTGACCAATCCCTTAATTGTTCCTTTAATTTACCTGTTTTACGTGCCCTCTCTCAGGGAAATTGCAAGTATACAGTGTACTGAATTTTCAGTAGTTAAAATGAAAATTAACGAAGTTATAAAAATCATTCGCGCAACCTGCCCTGCACTTGAGCTTCATTCTCGATGCGATCGGAGCGGGAGAGGTGGGCGTTGAGGGGATCAACTGATGTCACTGCAGTGCCTCTGACCTAGGCGTTTTGAATAAATATTACTTTCTCGAAATCAGGGACCACAAAAAGGTAATTCCGTCAAAATCTTGACAATCTTTTGCAACATTACACAACTTTCTATTTACTCTCTATACTACACTAGTGCACGAGGAAATAAAAAGTGGTTGCTCTCAAGCGCATGAACAACGCCATGAACATCGAGTTAATTTTCCGTAACCACCAGTAATCATTTGCCAGCTGTCCACATCGCGCTTAATTACTCTTTTGAAATCACGCGCGGATCATGACGCCGCCGCCTTATCAGCGCGACATGACGCGCCCTGCCTGTTTCCATTCCGAGCATCGGGCCACTCGCCCGGAGCGAATTCCAGGGCGCAGCCGCGCTTCCGGGAACGCAGGCCTCTCTTGCAGCCGACGCCTCCTCCCTCTCGTCTTCTTCTTCCTCTTCCTCTTCTTCTCCCCCGCGTATGTAAATCGGGGGCCAGAAGGGAAAAAAGTTTTTAACCCATACGTAAATTGGAGACCGACCCAAAGAAGGGCGTTCGTAAATTGGGGACCGACTATCCTATTCCCTTCCAGATAAAAATCAAAAAAGTGGAAGGTGTTTTACAGAGAAGGGGAAAGAATCCCTAGAACGGTGGAGGGGGTGAGCTAGCGGACTGAAAGGCCATTCTCTACACAAAGTATTGTATACACCGCACCGAGCTGTGAGGTGCCCGGGGGGGGGGTAGGGAGAGGGATGGCGCTGGTTAAGAAGGGGGGCGGAGGATGACAAATTTTCACGAATTTCATTGCACATACGATTTCTTGATATTAGATTTCTAGTCTACGTGAATGGGATGATATGACAAATGAAATGTTACTTTACAGAAATGAAATTGAATGAATGATATAAACTGGAGGTTCGTTGTTACGTCTGTTAATGATCACCGTGAAGGCGACGTCGTGAACTTTGTCGCACTACACGTCCATGGGCACACGGCGTTGCCGAATACCTGCTGCTGGGTGGCTGCGGCATGCGTGGACCTCAGAGCTGCCCCTCTCCTGGGTGAAGCGGGAATGCAGGCGTCCCACACTGTTCGCTGGTCGGAGAGTCTGTCCAGCAGCTTGGCCACGGACCTGGCCGTAGGTGGGCCCTGACAGCAGGAGTATGTGTTTGCGGCACACACAGTCTGTCGCCAGCAGGTGACTGACGGCGTGAGTCGGGTCTGTCCGTACCACTCTGTAGTACCCGCCGATGGCAAGTTCACTAGTACACGTGCCGAAGGCAGCGGGTTTACGTTGCTTGTGAAGAGGAGACTGCTCAGTGAAAAGGCCCTAGGCCGGCAGCGTGGCCTGTGCCTAAGGAAAATCACTGATTGAGCAGGAAAGCGCGTTAAGGGGGCCGCCGCCGCCTCGCTGCTGTTCAGCTTTTCCTTGTGCCGTTTTGAAAATCTTCGAACCTACATCAAAATGAAGAGCAAAGACAGCACTAGAAGAGTGTCTACATTTCATGAATAGCGTTGTAATATATTAGTTGAGGAAAAGGAAGAATATAAAAACGGGAAAATAAGCAGCCTTCAATCACGAATTAATTGAGTGAAAACCAACTTTAACCAAACCATATTTCGAAAATAGTGGGGCCAGTCTTAAGTAAGGGAAATTGGGAAGGAAAATGTGTTTTAAAAATAATGTATTCAAGTAATGATGCTACGAAAATGTTCTTCAAAAATAAAGTGTCCTCCTCTACTTTTACCTGGACAGGGATGAGCTAGTCGGTCCCCAATTTAGTCATGCCCTTCTCTAGGTCGGTACCCCATTTACACATGTGTTAAGCTCTTATTTTCGTACTGGACCTCAATTTACTCGTACAGACTGAAAATGATAGAAGCCGAAGAAGAGAATTTCTTTGGAAACGCGTGTTACAGATTGAACAAGAAAAATTATCCAGTTTTATTCAGGGACTGACTTCTAGACTTAGGGCCCATAAGCAATTAAATGGTCGAGGTCCATCGTTTTCAGTACTTGAACTAAAACAAACAGAAATAACTCGTGTGGAACAGCGATCGCACATCCTGTGACATAACGCAGCACCCAAGATGGAATTTGTTTTCTGTCGATTCGCGGGCATGCTGGAGCAGGAAACGATTTCCACCTGCAAACAGCGCTGCCGGATCTCTAAACAATTGGTGCGGACAATATTTACGATCTACAAACTGATATCTCCGATGTGTTTGTTACATATTCTGTTTTATAGTAACCACCACTAATATTCAAGCAATCCATATATTTTAAAATCTGAATTAAATAAATATATTTAAAAAGCTGTACAAGTAAAATCTTTAGAAGTACATTATTAGAAAAATATTTTTACTTCTCATCCCTACTGTCGTAAGGAGGAAAAGGATTGGAACCCCAAAAAATCATCTCGAATGTTGGTCATAAAATTCGTGGTTAAAGTTCTTATCAGCTATAACTTTGCATACAGGACAGGTCAGTCATTAAGGGCAATTAATGCTAATCCAAAGATGGTTAACATTTGTGCAAGTGGAGAGAAGATATAAGTAATTTTTTACACGAAATAATATTATATTATGTATGTATGGTTGTGTGACGAATAACTCTTTAACTTTTTAATTGATACTTGATAAATATGTGAGAATTAAGATCTAGTTGTGACGTTCCGGAAATCATTAAGAAAATCACTAAGATGTATTTTAATTTTTTAAGCTACTTTACATGAAGCTCTTGTGATACGGCAGACTTTTTTCTCCTTTTAGCAGAAAGTCCTTTTATTAAGTATAATACAGTTCTGATTTTCAATACAATCTCTGACATTCAAAATATTGCAATAACGAATATAATAATTATCGCTCCGTCGAAAATAAGGTTAACATTAATGAAATTTCAATACCGAACCATGTCGCC
Source organism: Gryllus longicercus (assembly GCA_038098605.1). Classification (NCBI taxonomy): domain Eukaryota; kingdom Metazoa; phylum Arthropoda; class Insecta; order Orthoptera; family Gryllidae; genus Gryllus; species Gryllus longicercus. The sequence continues at coordinate 222,041 of JAZDUA010001033.1, read as the reverse complement.
GACACTCGTGTTTGGATTTGGAGACCCTCCAAATTGTAAAAATATCGATTGAGTTAAATTCTGAATTTAACATTTTCTATTATTTCTGTTTACATTTGCCTGAATTACCCATGTATGATTTATGACAAATTATTAAAAGTTTGAAAATATTATATTTCATTCGTTTATTTTAAATTTTGATTTGATGACTGCAAAAAATGGACAGGTAATACTTACATTTCAAAATTATGAGTTTTTTCCCAGTTTGAAGCGAGCGTTTACCTCCCTAAGTTTTTGCCTTTTATTCATCTTTTCATTACAGATTAAATAATTAAAATTCAAAGATGATTCATGTACTATGAAACAAAAAATATTACGAATATCTGCTCCATAAGGTATTACATCACCCGAAATTTAGTAATGTTGAGTGAAGATTCGATTTTGCGTTTTGATAAGACAATTTCAATCAATTATTTATTAAGTTGCTCTTATTTTACTCACGAAGAGGATTAAGATAGAAAGCAGATCTATGTATAGGGAGTGTAAGTGTTTGGAGTTGTTTGACACTTTTGAGAATGATTCCAACGATGAAATCCATATGATTTTCCGTAAAATGTTATTCAGATAATTGTATGTATAATGTAATTATTTCTTGAAAAATATATGAAATGATGAACTTTATGCATCTACAAACTGATTGGCTACAAGTTCATTGAGAACACACGAATTTGGAAATAAATTCCTGGTTCGAAACCTGTAGTGACTCGCACCGAAAAAGTTTGTATTTGACAAGCTACTTACGTCACTAGTTTTTCCCGACATTTAAGCATGAAGGTCTGCAATCTGATTCTAGACAAAAGCGTTGGAACCCACGTTCGACCTCGTATTTTCGCTATCAGTTTACTTACTGTATGAACGGAGAAATACTTCTTCTCACAACAAGCTGTAATACATTATCTGAAAGTTAAAGACGGTAATGGAAATATTTCGACGTGATGTAGCGTCATATAACCCAGGCCTAAATTCAGAAATGAGTGACAAGAAATTTTGCTTTCCGGTACCAGAGAACGAGAGAGAGTGAGAGAGATAGGGAAGGGAAGAGAGAAGAAGGGGCGAGAAGAAAAGAGAGAGGGAGTGAGAGAGAATGAGAGAGTGAGAGCGAGAGAGAGCTAGAGCGAGAGACAGCGTGAGAGAGAATAAGCGAGAAAGAGAGATAGTGAAGAAGAAGAAGAAGAAACTAGAAACAGCGAGAGAGGGCAAGAGAGAGCGAGAGAGAGCGAGAGTGAGCGTTAGAGAGGAGAGCGAGCGAGAGAGAAGTACACTAGCAAAATTGTACTTCACTTTCTGAATTGTATACTTTGCTGATACAGATAGAGCACATTAAACTCAAGGCCCTTAATGGTTTACTCTAAAAAGGAAACCGAAGCTCTCATAATAACTCCAAATCATATATATATATATATATATATATATATATATATATATATATATATATATATATATTGTAACACCCCCGATCGTCTCGTGAGAGAACGCCCGGTAAGCGGCCCTGAAATAGCTCAGTCGGTGATGGAAGGAATTGTTAACAAATACTGGTAACATGAAAGAAACACTTTGATCACTGGTAAAATCACTTTTATTCCTGGGCAAAATAATTCAAAATGCCCCAGGGAAGTTACACATTAAATAGAATCGGAAATCTGAAAATTAGGTGGACAGATAAGATGAAAAGTTAGTAGCCAGTATAAAGCTTAGAAATTAGGAAGACTTATAGTTAGCATCACAATGGTAACAAATATTACAGATTATTGTGTCTTAGCGCGACACCGCATTACAGGATTTTCGCAGGGATGAATACCCTGAATTATATTGCCTTGGTAAAGTTTTCTTTTGTGGGCCCAAGACGGGTGCGTTGCGACCGAGAGGGCGGCGGCAACCTTCACAGGGGACGCGGCCGGGGCGATGTCCTTGTGCCCACCCAGGCACGCCTGTCAGCTGGTCTGGCGTCTGAGGGGCGTTACCCTCAGAGGCGGCGGCGCGGCCAGGGCGAGGGCGGCGGCACGGCCGAGGGAGGCGGTGTTGTAACGGCGCTTGGCAGTCCGGTTGAGCTCGGGGTCGGCCGGCAGTCACTCTCGATTTCAAGAGCGTAGTAACTATTCATGGATTCTTCTGATACTCGTGATTATTCACAATTGCAACTTTAGAAAGTCTAGAAATCCTGCAGCGACACATTCGCTTCACTTTGCAACTGATTCCCGCTTCAGAGAATTTTCTCTGCCCACGTTACTCTGCTCTATTACAACAGCCCACACCGAAGTTTTTTCAAAGTCCATCAGAGGCAAACTTGCCTCTGGTCGGTGAATAGCTCTCCCTCCCAAAGAAGTTTCTCTCCCGACTGCCCTGCTCTGAATGCCAATTTTATAAGTCAAATCTTATTAGGTTAACTCTTACCCCCCACTCGTTTTCTCGCATGTTCTGGCACCTTAAGATAGTTGCGTCGCCATTGGCCGAAAGAAATGGCGCATTGCGTTATTGCGACCAATGGTGGCAGGGGTAGTAAATGGAGATCCGACTCTTTGCATAACTGTGAGCGTCCAGAAATTTTCTTTGCCCTTCGAGAACATGCTCGCACAAGACGGGCGTTGTCCGTGAAAGAACTGATGTCGATTTCAAAAGTGATCTAGAAGGTTCTTGCAGCCGGCCATGCGAACACGTGCTCCACAGTAAATCTGTCGACGACTGACCCTTGTAACTACTCTCTTAATGTGCCGGAGGCGGAGACGTCTGTCAGATAAGCAGGGTTGCGCGCGTGAGGCCATGTCGCAATCTGTTCCCAGTATTACTCAGGGTGGCCGAGTCTGTTTATTTAATTTAATTTTCTTGGCGTGAATTTCGTTTCAAAAGGTATGACGAAATCTGTATCGCTACAATATATATATATATATATATATATATATATATATATATATATATATGATTTGGAGTTATTATGAGAGCTTCGGTTTCCTTATCATATATATATATATATATGATTTGGAGTTCGCATGGAATTACCTATATATATACATATATACATATATACATATATATATATATATATATATATTGTGACGTACCTGTTTGTCGGTACTTTCCACTGCAAATATCAAGGTTATAAAGGACGGGTATCTTACTCGTGAATGGGTCTTCAGAGGGAATTGATAATACATTGGTAAATCAAAGTAATAAATTAGTATAAACACAAATACAATTTATTCATGAATCAACGTCCAATACACCTGATTAAATACATAAGACCTCGATGTCTTGGTACCAAGATTCTAGTTACCATATAATCTTATCATACCTGGGGCCCCATTAAGTAATTCGACTGTCGCAGCTGCTCGCCCTCGGCGACGGCGACTGTTGACCTTCACCGCAGCTCGGCGTCCCCAGGCGGTTGATGACGCAGACACGTGCCTCGCCGGTCTGCAGTGGCGGCGACGAGAATTCCTCGGCCGCAATCCGGGATGTTTCCGCTCTCAGTTCCACACACACACACTCACAGCATCTCCTGGATGTCCATTTCGTTCTATCATATACTTGGATGACGTCGCAGCACTCTTTCTCATTTCATTTCTGCTCCTCTCTTGCAACCGTCGAGCACGTGGTTACACTCCGTGCCGGCATCCATTACACTACCCACTATTCTATAGTTCTTTCTACTGCATTCCTTATCACGAACGCAATTTAGAGTATCTACGGGCTAATCTCTCCCGACTTCCACGTTACCGGCTTCTAATCATCGATTCTATAAACCTAACACTGTTTCGCGTTCTTCGTCTTTGGTAATGTCCTGCTCTGCTTACAGCTAACCGTCTTTTTCCGGCCACTTTCTTACACTCGCTCTCAGCAACTGTCCTCAACGACCGTCTCCCGGCCACTGCTTTCAACCGTCGCGCTCGACTCGTAACGGCCGAAATCCCCCCCTCTCTCGCTAGGCCACGGCGGAGGCAACGTCCACTCTTCCCCCCACCGTTTGTCCTCGCACCTGCCGCTATGCCGCGCAGTTCAAAATGAGTAGTAATTATACTCCTGTACTTCTTGTCTTTAATTACGTATGGAAACGCTTCCGCGTTTCAATATATATTGAAACCCAGAATATGTGTTTCATTACACTAATTAAATCATTAGTGTAAGAATTCAATAGCTATTCTGGACTGCGCGGTGCGAGCGCCGGGCGCTGCGAGCAGCGGGCAGCCGGCAACGGTCGCCGCCGCCACCGGTGCCCGCCGGGAGGCGAGCGTGAGAACGGCGGGTACAAGCGTGGCAGCGCGCACGTGCAAAAAGTTCGTTAGTTGGATTGAGGCGGCCGCCGCCGAAGGATGTGCCGACGTGCGGCCGGCGAAGAAGGAGACGTTAGCAGAGCGGCGACCAGTGCGGACGTGTAGCGAGGGCTCTCCGCTAGTGAATGGACGCATGTAATACGCGACATAGTTATGTGATTAGGAATCGCAAAGTAATGGACATGTAAACAGAACATTAGAAGTATTAGTATAGTAAAAGATTAGTGTTGGTAAAATAATTGACGTCGCTCTTATTAGTTGGTGCGGAGGGAACATTCTTGAAAGCGTGCGGTACAGAACTGTGACCAGTATACGGAGTAGGCGGGGGTCGTGTAATTAAACCCACTAATGGACAGTGATTCGAGGAAGGTGCGCAGCCGAGGTATCAAGATCCTGTTCGGGGAAGAATTGTTGGAGCATCAGCCGTGGATGATCACCACGCCATCTGCTGCCGACGGCCCGCAGCAGTAGCAGAGGTCGACAACCCTGTCGGCACGAGCGGCTCGACGAACCTCATAGGTATTCAAACGGGGCCCCGAAGGTATGAAAGATGTATTTTACTCTAAATCTTGGTACCAAGGCGGAGTATAAGAAACGTTGTCTGATTATGTAAATAGCAACTTTGATTTAAAATAAATCCTGTTATAATTGTATTTTCATTTATGATTAATTTCCCCAACGTTGCACCGACTTATCCAGGGACCCATTCACGTAAAAGACACCCTCTCTTAGTGTTATATTGCAGTGAGAATACCCGGCACCACCAGGTATGTCACAGCTGGCGCCCGAACAAGTGGATAACGTATAGTTAAGAAATGTGGCCTTAGGGAAGTTGGTGAAATGTTGGAAAATAATGTGCATGTAATTGATGTATAGTAGTGCAGGGTACAGATGAGAAGCAGGCAGTGAAGTGTATTATTGTAGACAACAAAAAGTAACAATACATGTGTTAGCAAAATATGCACAAGTCAAGTAAGCATAATGAAATGTTGATAATTACAAAAATGTTGTTGTGTAATTAATTGTGGGCTGACATAGGCAATTATTTGTGAGCATCCAATATATAGTTAACATTGTAGTTACTGAGGTTATGAAGGCTATACATGTACATGTTACAAATAATATAATATAATAGAATTCCAAATTTTGTAAGACACATTAATAATATTTGAACTGCTTGGCAAAATTTTTTATAATATGGAAATCAAAGAAATGGGGAAGTAGTAATAATTCGTATGAGAATATAAAGGTGGTTAATAGTGTTGTTCAAATTATGCACAAAATTGTTTTTTGCTGGGAACATTCACTCAGTAGTGCATTATCTATTGGTGATGGTAAAGTGTGGGGAATTTATTAGAAAAGATACCAGGTTGGGAAATATATACCAGCAGTGTGAATGGTTGTTGTGAATATCTATATGATATTATTGAGGAAAATTCAGGGAGGAGATATGACATGCAAATGTGAATGATGATTATGTACATAATATAGCAATAAGTGCGTTGAAAAGTAATTTCAATTAACAAGGGATTTATTATAATCTGAAAGCATTTTTGTGTAATAGTATTAATGAGTCTATTAGCAGTGTATATGTGTTTCAATGGTAATAATATTATGTATTGTAAGGATTATGTTTATGCATTGGTAGGTGAGTGGAAATTTATATGGCTATTAAATTAGTGTTATTGTGTTTTGGTGGTGAGTAAGGATTGTTCGTCATTAATTAGCAATTGAAATAGGAGTGAATTAAACCATTCACGAAGAATATATAGTGTTGTGGCGGGTATAGTTAATCCATAGGATAACTGTGGTATCGTTGGTAGGTGAGGCAAGAGGAAAATTTGTGCGGCATTTCAGTGTAGTGAGAATCGATCGGACAGCTCAAAGCAACAGAATGGAGGCGCAAAATGTAGTGCTGGACCGGGAGGAGAAGGTAGATGAAGTAAGGGAGATAAATGTAGGAATCGATAATAGCATACCATCGGAAAGCAGGGATAGTGGCATTGGAAGTCGGTTAGACGACACGTCAGGAGATAGCTTCAATAAAGAAATAGAAATCACGTCAACGCCGATGAACCAGGCAGCAGGAAATCCGAATCGGGGGGGTGGAGAAGATACTAATTTAGACATACTACAGATAATAATGATGATGCGGGAAGAACAGAAGAAGGCGGCAGAAGATCAGAAGAAGGCGGCAGAAGATCAGAAGAAGGCGGCAGAAGATCAGAAGAAGGCGGAGGAAGAACGGGATAGGAAAGCAGAGGAACGAAGTAGGAAGCTGGCTGATGAACAGAATAGGAAGATATTGGAAGAATTGAATGGAAAATTTGAAGAGCAGAGTAGGAAATTAGACGAACAGAAATTATTTACAGAGGAACAGATTAGGAAGCTGGCAGAAGAACAGAATAGGAAATTAGATGCAATAGGGGGGCGAATAGGACGCGCTGAAGAACAAATTGAGTTAACGAAGAATGAGATGACTAAGATCGCGGAGCGGGTAGAAAGTCACGAGCAATGGACCGCCGAAGAATTAGGGAAACAGAAAAAGGAGTTAGAATCCCAAGTAATCAATCTGGGGGGAGAATTAGAGAATAAGCTATATCAGCGATTAGATGATAGAACCGCTATGCAGGACGAGAAAATTGAAAGGATACAATTGGTAGTCAAGGAAGAAATGTTGGAGAACAAGAGGGAATGCGAGGAGAAGGTTGTGTCATTACGAACAGAGATTGAACAAATAAAAGAATGCAAGGCATCCCCAATCGCAGCAAGCGGGACGGTACCATTTACCCCTCCAAGATCACTAAAATTTTCAGGTGACGGGAAAGAGAATCCATGCATATTTATGAAGGCAGCAGAACGACATTTAGATGTTATCAATACTTCGGAAAGGTGTAAAATACAATTATTATATTTAATGTTAGAAGGCAACGCAAGGATATGGGCCGATACATTTGATAAGTTTCCCGAATCAGTAAAGGCATTTAAAGATCGATTCCTTGAGCGGTACTGGAATGAGGAAATTCAAATTAATTTTAAAATTAGCCTGATGAATAATCATTACAACCAGTCCATGGGAAGTTTGCGGGAATACGCAACAAGGCGTATTATGGAATACAAAACGCTATCCCCACCGATGAGCGATCAGGAAATAATATGTGTATTGACGAGACAGTTCCCAGTCACAGTGCAGAATCTTTTACGTAGTGTGCAGCACACCGACCTGGAAAGATTCCAGAATGTGTTAGGAGGGTACGACTTGACGTTCGCAGGCGTACCAAAGAACAGAAATGAAGGGAATGTTAATATGGTTAGATCGGAACGTAACCAGGGGCAAGGGAATGATAGGAGCAATGATTACCAGAGAAACCAACGCGGAAGAGGGGGAGACGGATGGAGACCAGAGCCGGGGAACCAGAGACCGGACTGGAATAGATCTAATTCAAACCGTACGGAGACGCGAGGTGGGGGCGGGAATGCACCCGACCGATTAGCACAGCCTAGCACAAGTAGTGATCAAGGACACTATTTAAACTAATAGAGTCCGCGGTGATAGGTGGCCCCATTGCGGACGCGGAAATCGATGATGTAAACGCGGTCTCCATAAACGCTATGCAGCCGGTAACCTACGATACCCAACCGTGGCGGAGATGTAAGAATTCAGCGGTTAGAATCAGGAAATGTCCCACGATATCGATAGAATGTGAAGGTATAATTAAAGAAGCTTTAGTGGATACAGGGTGCACGACTACAGTAGTATCAGAAGAAATGTATGAGGAGTTAAAAGCAACAGGAAAAGAAGTAATGTGTTTGCCTATGAATAGGGCGTATGTGATTGGGGCAACTCAGAAGAAGTCAAGCCCCATCACAAAACAAATTATGTTTCAAGCCAGGATTGGCAACCAAGTATATGAGATAGTGGCCCTGGTAGTCAAAAAATTATTGTATTCGGTAATCATAGGGACGGATTTTCTGGTCGATCACAGAGCAAATATAGATCTAGAACGGCAGGTGGTAGAACTGGGGAGCCAGGCGGTAGGATTTGACTTGGGGATGGACGAAGAATACGAAGCGTGTACGGGTGTAATGGCAGAAGATTCATTAGAAGAACAGCTGAGGCAGCAAACGGAGAAGCAGATTGAGAAGTTTGCGGAAGAACAGAGCAAAGAATTAGGTAAACAGAAAAGATCCGAGGAGGAACAGAATAGGAAGGCGGAGGAACGGAATAGAAAACTAATAGAAGAACAGAACGGGAAGGTGGTTGAAGAACAGATTAAGAAGCCGGCAGAAGAAATGAGAAGAATCACAGAAGAACGGAATAGGAAACTCATCGAAATATGCGAAAAACCGTATGGGAAAGCGGAGGAACTGGATAGGAAAGATGAGGTGCTAAAATTTCAATCATGTCATCAAGTAGATGCCAGGGTAGCGGTAACAGATAGAAGCGAGGGGATGACAAACCACATCCATGAAGAAGTCAAGACAGCGGAGGGCAAAACGGTGGAGGTCCAAATCGAGACCGAGGAGGATGTTTATAAAGTGAAAGTGAAAACGGAAGAATTGAAGTTAATAATGGAAGAAGAAATGGAAATGAAAACAGAAGAAATGGAGCGTATAATAGAAGAAGAAATCGTGGAAAATATACAAGGGTGCGAAGAGAAAAGAGTACAAGAAGAGTTTAAACAGGAAGAAGACGGGAAAATGTCGCCAAGTGTCAAGTATGGGGTGACACCAATTATGCCTCCAAAGTCGATGAAATCTCTGGGAGATGGGGCGGAAAACCCTAAGGTAGTTCTGCGAGCAGAAGAACGGCACATAGCATCAAACAACATATTGGAAGGATACAAGATCCAGTTATTACACCCAATGTTAGAAGAGAACGCCAGGACATGGGCAGAGAATTTTGGTACATTTCCGAAATTTTTGAAGGAAGTTGAAGACAAGATTTCCGTACGAAAGCGGAGCGAAGAAACCCAAATAAACATCAAGAGCGACCAGAGGAATAGCCATCACAACTACATCACGGGAAGTCGTAGTGAATACAGAACGAAGAGCGTTATGGAGCCAAAAACATTATTTGCTCCTATAAAATATCAAGGAATTATTTGCATGTCAACGCGACAGTATCCTGTCACCGTGCAAAGCCTACTGAGCAGAGCAGATCATACCGATTTAGGAAAGGGTTTGAAGATATTGGAGGGGTACAACGTCATGTTTGCAGACGCCCCAACGAATGGGAGTGAAGGAGATGTAGGCAGGTCAAGAATGGAGCGAAGTCAGGGGCGAGGGAAGAGTGATGGTATGGTCAACCATTGGTACAAACGTAGAAGAGGTCGTAGCTGGAAATGGGATGATACCTATGAAGATGTGTTCAACACGCTGGAAGCTATGTCCTACAACTGTGATTCAGGAAATCACTGTCAGCAAAATGGGAATGAACCGTCGCACAAGAGACAAGACATAGTAGGACATTACAAGCTTCAAATCGGAAACCTGGTTCAACATGGATGGAAAATAGTGAAGTGCGAATAAGCGCAAGATTAGTGTTAATATACGTAATCACATGTTAATTCGATTCTAAGTTATAAGTGTATATAGGGCGTCGAGGAATATGCAAAAGAGTGCAACCATCGGCAGTGACGATGTTACTAGTGTGAATTTTGTCCAGAAGCGGGAAAAATTCAAAAAAAGAAAGGGGGGGGTGATGAAACCCAGAATATGTGTTTCATTACACTAATTAAATCATTAGTGTAAGAATTCAATAGCTATTCTGGACTGCGCGGTGCGAGCGCCGGGCGCTGCGAGCAGCGGGCAGCCGGCAACGGTCGCCGCCGCCACCGGTGCCCGCCGGGAGGCGAGCGTGAGAACGGCGGGTACAAGCGTGGCAGCGCGCACGTGCAAAAAGTTCGTTAGTTGGATTGAGGCGGCCGCCGCCGAAGGATGTGCCGACGTGCGGCCGGCGAAGAAGGAGACGTTAGCAGAGCGGCGACCAGTGCGGACGTGTAGCGAGGGCTCTCCGCTAGTGAATGGACGCATGTAATACGCGACATAGTTATGTGATTAGGAATCGCAAAGTAATGGACATGTAAACAGAACATTAGAAGTATTAGTATAGTAAAAGATTAGTGTTGGTAAAATAATTGACGTCGCTCTTATTAGTTGGTGCGGAGGGAACATTCTTGAAAGCGTGCGGTACAGAACTGTGACCAGTATACGGAGTAGGCGGGGGTCGTGTAATTAAACCCACTAATGGACAGTGATTCGAGGAAGGTGCGCAGCCGAGGTATCAAGATCCTGTTCGGGGAAGAATTGTTGGAGCATCAGCCGTGGATGATCACCACGCCATCTGCTGCCGACGGCCCGCAGCAGTAGCAGAGGTCGACAACCCTGTCGGCACGAGCGGCTCGACGAACCTCATAGGTATTCAAACGGGGCCCCGAAGGTATGAAAGATGTATTTTACTCTAAATCTTGGTACCAAGGCGGAGTATAAGAAACGTTGTCTGATTATGTAAATAGCAACTTTGATTTAAAATAAATCCTGTTATAATTGTATTTTCATTTATGATTAATTTCCCCAACGTTGCACCGACTTATCCAGGGACCCATTCACGTAAAAGACACCCTCTCTTAGTGTTATATTGCAGTGAGAATACCCGGCACCACCAGGTATGTCACAATATATATATATATATATATATATATATATATATATATATATATATATATATATATATATATACACATAGCCGATCAGATGGCCGAGATCGCTAAGGCAGTAGTGCCGGAGTGGTCTCGGACCAGAAGATCGCGGGTTCGAGTCCCGCCTCGGGCATGGGTGTATTTGTGTGTGTTTGTATGAGTGTGTCGTCCTATCACCCCTCATTATCATCATCATTCCATCTTTCATACCCCCAGGACTAACAACCCTGGGGGATAAAAATCGGATCCAGCTTAAATGCTTGTCCCCCCAAAGAAGTGTTCGCAAGCACCTGCCACCGTGATATTAAATGAAAAACTGAGCCATGGTAAATGCAGGTTGCTTGCCCTGCGTGGTCCTAGTCGGCCGAAACGAAAATAATAATAATATATACACATAAGGCATAATGATAAGAAGATAAGATAAAATAAGATGTTCCAGCTTGATCTGAAATTCATCTTCATCTATGTGTTCATTAAAATTTACTAAACACTGATTAGTTTTATTATCTTCATGATCTATTATTTTCTTTTGTTATATTTGTAAATTCTCATCTTGAATTAATTTAAATTTTTTGATTGCCTAATCCTATGAGAAAATCTTCAAAATCGTCTGTTTCTAAAATGAATATATCCATATATTCCTCCATGTCAAAGATTTTTATTTTCATAGTTACCAAACCTTTTGTATGTGTCACACCATTGACTGTCTTTAAAAATATTTTATTTACATCTTGTGTATTGTTCTTTATCTTAACTAATTTTGGATGTATTAGAGAGACTTGGGAACCTGGATCGTATGTTCCATTAACTTCTAATTTGTCTTCTAATAATATTTTGAATTTAATCAATGGTGTGATAACTCGTTTTTTGCTTCTGTATTTCATTTACTTCTACGAAAGAGTTGCTTCCTATCGGGCTACTTGAATTTCTGTCTTTCTTCTTAAACCAACATGAGTCTTCAGAATGATATCTAATACCTTTATTCAAGTTTTCACAATTTTTACATGGCTTTTTTTCTTCAAATTTCTTTTTTGTATCATGTTTATATTCTTTCAGTTTTCCAAAACTATTTTGATTCACTAAATATTCACATTTTCTGATTTCATGCAATAATGTAGTAGAGTCCTCACACTTTTCTTTATCTATTTTATTTCTGACAAATTCAGGTAATCCTGCTGCTATAAGCAACACTAGGGTCTTTGAACTAATTGCATTGTCCATATTTAGCAATAACTTTTCTTTCCTCATAGCATATTCAGTCAATGAACCTTCTTTATATCTATAATATACAGCATACATACCTATACACCATCCTTTGTCTGCAAAGGAATCTAAAAACCTCTCTTTCCATTGAGACCATTCAGCTTCTACTGTCAATATTATGAGAGTTGCTGAATACCAATCTAATCAAGACGTGTCCAGGAATAGTCTCAAAATCTCAATCATTATACTACCTTAATTGATGTCAAATCGTTTACATTCTTTCTCAAATGTATCTAGCCATTGGTTTGCATTTGAATGTTTAGACGTAAACTTTTCAATCATAAACTTATCTGTTATTTGTTTTAAATTAAGTTGACTATCCTTTTTATCGGTGGATTCTAATACATCTGTTTTTATTATTTCTTCTAAATACAAGTCATTAAACATTATATTACCTTCTTCATCCATGTATGTTTGTGCCATTTCTTTTGTTAGAGTGATCCATACTGTCTATTTTGGCCTCGTTGAGTCAAACTATTTTTCACTCTTTTAAAATCATCCGTCTTCATCAGTTCTGTATGTTCAGCTACAAACCTCATTTCCTGTGGCAACACATATTGCTTGTTATCCTCTGTTACAATTGAGGTTATGGCAGGAAGACTTGTCTTCTTGTCCTTCGGCGATGCCAGGTATTGGAATGTGAATTGCAATCGTCGCGGCATTATAATAAAAAAATGTCGTTTTATAAGACAATTGTTTAGGTGGGTTCGATCAAGAAGAATCAAAGCAGGAGTTATCAACACCTGGACGTTATCACACGGTGAAATGGCAATTGAACGTTATTTGGAAAATCTGAACTAGAAATTATTTTACCTCACTACAAGCTCGCTCAAAATGGAAATCTGTTTCTCCAGTTCTGAAGGAAGGTGATCTGGCTATTTTAATTGAAGATTCTCCTCCACCTTTGTGGAAAGTTGGAGTCATCATTCAGATCTTCGCTGACTGCAGGCAATGTTAGAACGGTGCAGGTCAAAACGATGTCGGACACGACCACAAGGCCGGTACAAAAAATTATGTAGTTTTCCAATGAAACTTTAATGCTGGTTCTAGTAATCCCTCAAGGGGCATATCATTCTCAGATATTGCCACGGGCCTTGGCGTTCTTAGGGACCTTAAGGTACCCGGGCCACCCACAATTTTGTTTGCCATGTTTTTGTGTGTAGAACACTTATATTTATCATATATATATATATATATATATATATATATATATATATATATATATAGAATACTTTTTACAGTTCTAATTTGACTTTTCGCCATTCACCTACCGGGGCATCTATGCTCTTCTATTTCGGAGTTAAATAAGATTCTCCATCATTTTAATGAAAAATAAGCGTATCAATCGCTGCTGGCAGGATTCTTACATATCCAGCCAGGAAAACGAGATCATCGAGCAACCTTGCAAAATAACAAGATCTAGACGCCCTGTCCTGTGGAGCAAGAGTGGCGATGACAGATCTAATTGTAATAAAACTCGCTTATCTACACACGCACACACATAAAGACGTAAGATCAACAGGCAAAGAAAGTTTTATCGTATTGTTCAATCTGATCTCACAACAAAGTCAATCCTCAAAATGTGGATTCATACGAAATGACATAAACTGTGTACTGGCAGAAGAATGGTTCGCTTAAGAATTTATTTATTTATTTTATTTTGACAGCCCTATTGCTCGACGTGTGTTCGTTAATTGCCATTCTGGCTAAAACCGGTCGTTTTAAATATTTGCAGCAACCTCCCTGTTTCAAGAAGAAGGTGGTCTCGCAAACAAGTTTGTGTATACAGTTGATATTTATAAAAAAATCTGATGTACCAAACTGCATTGATTAAGAGTATCATAGGTACTGTTTTCGTTCTTTTTTGACTCTTTATTCGCATTGTCGACATAAATAGCTCAGAAATTCGACATGTTTTTGTTTGTGGTGCATTCAGTGATGGACAAATAAATTTATTTTATTTCTTCTGAATTTTGATCTTTTAAATTTTCGAGCCACGAATTATCTCAGTGATACAAACTGTGGTAATTATATCTTAATTCATTGTTTTTCTCGCATTCGTGGGACGCTCGGAAATGGTATTCGTGTTATGCGTTCGCACAACGATCGCGTTTGTTACTTAGTCGGTTTTCTGTTCTTTTTTTCGCTTTGAATTGAACAGGTTCAAAGTCGATAAATCGAAACAGGGTGGCACAATTTGCTGTCTAGACTGTGACAATCGGTTCTACTGCGTCTTGGCCCTACGCCTCTTAGGCCGGTTCGATTCCTTTCGGAGGCGGGCATTATGTTGGTACATGGGCAGCCAAATTAATTCAAATTCGGCGCCACGCTTCGAACAGCTCACTTTCGCTGCTCTTTGAAGGCATTTTAGAAGAAAAGATCATACATTTTAAACTTCCCGCCGCGGAGGGAATCTAATGTTCAAAAAATCGCGTGAATTCCTTCCCAATTCAGCAAATACTCATATTTGTACAAAGCTTTTTGAAATCGATTGTCAACTGTTTCGAAAAGTCACGAATAGATCGCTCTACGTCCGGGGCGTCCGCGACGAAAGATTTACTCATTGTCAGATTTTCCGGAATCCAAGTTTTTCCACATCAGCTATGACAACTCTTTGAAGTTTGGTTTTCACAAGTATGCAAAAAACCACTTAAATAGAGACAAAATGACGTCAGAGAACATTGAAGTTATGTACACTGTGATTTAAGATCTTGAGCTAGATAAAACTCACAAATATCTGGGCATTGAAGAATGTGATACCATTTCGAACGACACAATGAAAGATAATTCGAAGAGACAGAAGAGTGAGTCTTCGCTGCCGGCCGCTCTGAACTCAAGGAATAAAATATCTGCAACAGGCAGTTTGGCGGCGCCTTTAGCCGAATACAGTTTAGGACGTGTGGACTGGCCTGAACAAGATATTCGTGTCATCGATCGAAAAACAGAAAACTTTTAACAATGAATCATGTCGCGATAGTCGGGATGGGAAAGTATGTAGGCAGCCGTCAAGATGACCCACTAATGAGACAGGTCATGAAATCTGACCGAAGAGTGGGAAACAGAGGCATTGTTAGTGCAGGAAGATGCATTGCAAAGAAAACTATGAAAGACACGCAGAATAACACAGACAATGAACTTCTGATGCTACGAAACATGAAATGTGAGACACAAAAAGTGTTAAAGAAATTATGGAGAGACAAACCACTCCATGGACAATATCCAAAAACAATGGACAAGGTGAAGATCAATCGTTTATGGACTTGAAAAGGGGATCACATTTGTTTTCAGGGAGGTGTAAAAAGTTTGTGTTACGTGCGGCACGCAAAGTCCCTATGCGCAGTCATCTCTATTTACTGATGAACTGATAGGACTTCCACTTCACAGGAACGAGCTGATACGAAGCAAGATGTTAATGACTGGCGTTTGAGCATATATTTGACCAATATAATTATTAAAGAGAAAATACCACATAATAATAATAATAATAATAATAATAATAATAATAATAATAATAATAATAATAATAATAATAATCATTATCATCTACTAATAATTATGTTAGAAATTCTTCATCAATTCAGCAAATATTATTCCCAGTGTAAGAAGTTTTATATACAAATGGCTAAAATAATGGTTATATTTTGTCCACGTAGGTTTTTATTTAAAACCGATCAAAATTTTTTACTGACGTAGGTGGGGAAATAAATTGCCTATTGGCCAAAAAATGCAATTTTGATAGGTGAAGAATGTACGCGTAAAGTAAAGAAGGAATAAAGGAAAGAGTAAAATTTTAATTTCATTGATTTACGTGAATTTATCTCTCAGATGAACAATTTAACTAAATAACGTTCAACACACCATTTACAAGGAAACCACAAACATTTACACGGAACTACAGCAGAGTAAATTAAGTTCTTGGTTTTGTATTCACTTCTTTTTAAGGTTGCTTTTGAACAACTTGGTCATATAGCAACTACTGTGATTGTTTTAACTGTAGGAGGAACTGTAAAAAGAACACGTGAGGACAACACGAGCACGCACAAACATCCATGCCCGAGGCGGGATTCGAACTCGAGCCTTGGAGCCGAGGCAGTTACGCCCTTCATCCCTTCATCCCTTCATCCGTAGTGACCTCGGCTTCATTCACTTCTGCTTAGGGTTAATTTAAAAAATTACGCTTTCATTGTGGCCAAAATTATACTTGGACCTTTTAGCACCGCCTCGAGCCTGTAATTTGGTCTAGGCACAGCACTTTCTTAAAGCCTTTATTCTTATATTTTTGTAATCGATCTCCTTTAAGTGTTATGATAGTTGCCCTGAAAATGATCCTCCCAGGTAAATTGATAAAATATGTCTATCAGCAAAATTAAGTAAACAATGTTTTGAATAGTAATTCTGACTGAAAACACATTTTCACTTTTTCAACAGGTTTCCGACTCCCTAACCTCTTTAACACTTCCTACATAACGGAAACATTTTTAGATTTTATATTTTGAAATGATTTAATGTTTTGATTTTTAAAAATTAAAAATATATTTTCTCAATACATTTTTCTCAAAAACGATTTCAAATTCGAATTAAAAAACAACTGTTAATCGTTTAAAGCACAATCCATATCCCCCGGTTATCGAAGACGTATCTTCTAATTACGCCTAGATGCCACAATCACTGAGCTACGTAAACGATTCAAACAGATTCTAATTGCTACAGGCATTGGCTCTAATAAACCTTTTCATAAATAATTTTAAAACATATTGTTGAATTGTTTTCAGTGTTTTGAATCGATCGAAAGAACAAAGGATCAGAGCCTCAAATCATATTTTGTTAACTGCACTGGGGAAGTAAAATAATATCGCTCGTGGACTGCAATAGTGTACTATTAAAAAAATGAATATAAAGTTAATTCACTCATCAGAATTGCAGATTGGTCCACATTCAAGTAGCAATAGCAACATATCTTATAGGATAGCATTCCATCCACAAATAAAAGTGTGAACGCCAAGAATCTGTCATCAATTTCAGAGACAAACATTTTCATATCAATTGTTGAAAGCAATTTAGAACTTATAATAGTGATATTTTTTAATCCTTTACCTATCAATAAATCTTATATTATTATCCATTTTAATATTGGTTTGAACAATCTATTTATACAAGTCAAACTTAAAAATTAAGATTCACTTTGCATTTGTTCAGAGAGTGTTCAGAGAGTTTTACTTTTCACGACTATGTGATTACATTTGAAGGCTACTGAAATTGACCTCGAAAGTTAGGTAGTAAGTAATGAAATGAACTAACTACGAATAGACGATCGAGAAATTGAAATATCACGCCGCACCTGACATCAGCTCGCTGCATCACCCTGCGAACGTTCTCTCGCGTCCGAACTTCCGAGAAAATCAAATTCATTCTTCGAATTAAGAGATGTTCGCGTTTGCCGCTGCTTGAGTGCCGAGGCAAGCTTCTCGTCCAGGTGTCTACCACGTCCACCACCAGCCCGTCCCCCGGGAGCCCCCTGCTGCAGGCGCCCTGCAAAGGTCATTCCCTCGCTCTGCTTAGCGCGGAGGGAAGGAGGCTCCAAACTACCCGGGGGCCAAATGAGGCCTGTCACACGGGCGTTGCGTTGACACGCGTTTAGTAAGGAAGGAGATACTCAACCGTTATCATTGCGAGTCAAATGTTTCCAAAACATTCTATTCAAAAATAGATAGTACTTGGATCTTTCTTGGGCGACAAAATACAGTAAAATTTTAAACACATGCACGTACAATACTAACAATGTAGAGCATCGGTTGAGCTCCCACGAATAGTTATTGTTCGTACAACTTTGTCACGTAAGATGTCTAGGACGTCGTTGTACACATGTAGGCACATAAACGTGTTGCAGCAATTTTGTGCAGAAGTTTCCATTGGCCTGCCGCGAGAACACTAAACAAGGACGTTGATGCACGTTGTCATTGCAATGAGAATGTAGATCTCTCCAAGAACCAAAAACGAAAACAATGATTATTCGACCAATTGTCAATGAATCAGTGCGACATACTGGCAGTTTGAAGGCGACACAGAAGCAGAAGTGACAATACGAAGACGTGGCAACATCGCTAAAAATGTATAATGATTAGCAAATGAATTATCAACAGGCGCCGACATTCAGAGGCATTAAAAAGTAAAACATCCCATTAAGAAAATATCGATGCAGGGAAACTGCGATCGTGTTACAGAGATTGCGTAGCTCACGAAATATCTTCAGAGAATCGATAATCGTCTGAAAGCGGCGCAAGTTCACTTTGGCAGAAACGTCAGTGCCAACGCGTTGAGCTGTTCTTGCAGTGTGAGCGATCGCTTGTGTTTCAGGGCAGTTTCAAAACGCAGTGTTGGCGGATGCATTCCGTAATAACACGGCCCTCACTTGCAGCGGCTTTACTAGGAACATGATTTCATTATAAGCGTTTTCTCTGAAAATTATCGGCGTGGGCCCGAACTGCGACCCCCTCTCCCCCAATATCTTTATTTTAGTATATTATTATACGTGAGCAATGACGCACTCCTCTTCCTTTAATTTTTTATTTCCTTTCAAATTGTTTAACTTTATTTCAGTACGATCTTTTCATTTTATTTTGTTCTCCTGTTATCGTCTTAATATTATCAGTGAATTAGTTCAGAAACTTACTACATAGCACTATACGAAAAAACAACAATTTCAAAAATGTTGTTTCACGTCATCCCGTGTTTATTCTCCAAAACGATTAAAATGAGGAAGGTTTACAAATTCGAAAAGAATAAGTCACTGCTCATTGTGAACACAACTAAATAGTTTCTGAAAACAAAATTCGAATTATTCGTTTTATATTTACCACGATCTGTGTATGTAAGTTGTAGTGAACTATAGTATGAGATTCTACTATCCACCTTCACATAAAAATGCACTGCGTCACACATAATTACGATTTCTGGAAATTTTTCGTAAAGTGACACGTGTCAGATGATTGCTGGACAGATACGTACTCACTACTCACCTTTGCATTTAAAAACAGACAATCATCGATCTTAGCCCTAGGGTTGGATTCGTACTGATCCCGAGTTCGACACCCGGTCGGGATAAAAAAAGAGTGAAAGCTTTCCTTTAAAAATCGTGTAAGTCTCTTTAGCTGTGTGACGAAGAAAAGCAGGCGGAGTTTGCTAGTTACGTTGAAGGGAATGCGTCATGTTCCCCATATATCTCTCTTACACCCATGAGTGGGAATTAAACCAGGCCCAGACATAAGGGACGCCGTTAACTAGCGGACAAAGTGCGTCAGTGGGCCCAAAATGGCGAATGCATACGAAGTACATCTTCGCAAATGCGCTAAATCCCTATAATTGATTAATTTGTATAACCTCAAATATCTCTGCATCATATTGTAACCTCACTCGCAGGCATAACGAAATGTCGGCAGCTTTCGATTGCAATTTGCTAGATGAAATTATCAAGACCAACTACAATTATGTTGTAGTTGGCCTGGAAAATGGTATTGTACATATAACTGCAGATAAGTGTACATTATTTTAATTTTATTTTGTTATTAAAATTTAGTGTATATATTATAAAACCAGTCAATAAGAGCAAGTAATAACACATCTAGAGCACACCATTTTTACTCAAAACTAAATCGATGAAATATGGTTGAATAGAAAGATCAAATTTCTATGTAAATGAAAACCTTTAGTGTAGTAAATATATAGCTGCTGTATGATGCCTTCCTCTTCTTTCAATTCTTCCCTTTTTTTGAAATTGTATTACTTTATTTTAGTGTATATAGTAGTAGTTTAGTGTATATGTTAGTAGATATTGTTAATCGTGTACTATGGTGCTCTCTTTTTCGATCAATTCTGTCTTTTTATTTGAAATAATGTTCATAAATAGTTTCAGGCATTTTTGACTTATCGCCTCTTGGGTTCGAAATATTTAATTTTTTCTCCAAATTCATTTAATTTAATAATGGTTGCAGTACGAAGGTGTTTTGGAACTAAGTTCGCTTTTTTTATCCATTGAATAATTATTTTGTGTTTAAGTGAGTGTAAGTGTGTAAGGGGCGAGGAAAGATCGCTCGCGGGCCGTGGCCCGTGTCGAAGCGACTACCGCCGCCGGGATTCGACCCCGAGGACCCTAGGACCCCTGGGGTCAGATGCTCTGCAGTTGAGGCCGCGAGGCACACAAGCAGCTCTGGTGATGGATGTTTTTGTTAGCGAGTCTTCACGGGAAGTTTTGGATCTTTCAGTAATGTGACTCGCGTAGAAGTTACTGAAATATATTATAACGTTTTCGGAATTTGCATTAATTTTATGATTTATTATCTATGTCGAAATCAGTACATATGCATATTACATGCGGGACGAAAGAAACTTCTCTCAGAGGGGAATACTAGGTTTTTAAAATAAATATTTGCTATATGAATCAATGCGAAGTAGACAAAAATTAACACCCTTTTTGTAATTTTAGATATTGTATGGTATTAAAATATAATTAAGAGATCAAATACGCAATTTTCGAGTTACTGCGCGGTCATGTCAAAGTAGAAGACAATCAACTTCTGGGTGATCAAACCCACCGAAGAAGATTGAAGAGAACCAAGCCAATTGAACTTGTATAACTATAATTAAATGTCTCGTGTCATTGCAATGAAAATATGTCATATTGAGAGGACATTTAAATAGTTTTCTAACCATGATTAATAGTAATAGTAATAGTAAATGAGATATAGGCGGCGTTGAGGCAGTTAAGTTATCTTCTTCCTCCTTCGCCTGGCCCCGCCCACTTCTCGAAAAATTTCGACGTCATCGTAATGTTTGTGCGGCCCTGGCAGTGCGAGGTGTGGCGAAGCGGGCCGGGGAGGGGCGGCGCGGCGGGGCGGGGCGGGGCGGGGCGGGGCGGGGTGGGCGGGGTGGGGCGGGGCGGGGCGGGGCGGGGCGTGGAGGCGCGGCGCGGCCATGATGGCAGAAGCAGCCCGGCCGAAGCGTCGACGTCCCCGAACGCCGAGGCGCGGCCCCGATGCAGACAGAAGTTATGAAAATAAAACTATTGTCCTCTGGGGTTAAATAGTCATATATCGCTTGCTGAATGCAAAAGTGGCACATCTTAGTACTCGTACATCCCCGTTTCCTATCTCTTAAAGCAACATTGACAATTCCCTTGCTACCCTCTCCAGATGTTTCACCGATGCTTCTCTGGTCTCTGAGGCCCACGTGCTCTCCAGGCCACTACTTCGAAGGCGATTTCCGTGGTTGCTTTTCTAAAAAATTACAATGAATACATGAAAAAACTAATTTTTTATTATTATTTTATTATTTATTACAAATGTCGCGCACAATAGATGCCAGTGGTGTATCCAAAGGTTTAGAGACCACGTGCCCACCTCCCTGGATATAGAAGTAGTTTACGATATTTTTTTTCGATTTTTATCTACGTATTACCCATCCTCAGACAATAACTATCATGCCGCACATGACGTAGAATAGTGAAACAAAAACTGGCGTTCTTTTCACTTCTACTCAAAACTAGAAACTTCATGAAATTATCGACATACTAATCTATTGCTGTGTTGTTCAATATTTCCTACGTAACTAGCTTTGTTCAACTAATCTTACTAATTCCATATTGTTGAATGCAATTTGTTTTGTACAATGGTAGTAGTTACCCAAAATTGTCCAATTTTTATTATTTATTTCCTACTTGTTCAATTGCATTCCAACGGAGTTAAATATAATACTACAGAACGTAAAGACAAGATGCCAGTATTTAATTGACATGTAAATTGCCCATTTTTGAATTCTCACTTTTGTATGTGACGTATGATATGACCAACCACTGGTGATAAAAGTTACCAAATATTCGAATGAATACCCCAACAACTGCCATTACAAGAAGCCGCAGTGTTGGTAAAAGAAAACACCAGCAGTTTACAGGCCAAGTCCACAAGGACAACATCTGCAGATGTATTATTCTTTCCTCATTAAGTTATGGCCGTCTGGAAATACCTTGGCTACGTCTGTTATAAATACACAGTTAAACGATTTAGATCAGTTATCTTAGTTCTGATTGGCTATTGTGGACTCTTTATTACACGGTGAAGTTTTAATTGCACATATACCTTAAACATAGTGATAATCAACGACTTTTCATGAAAATAATGAGAATATTTACTTAACTAAACGAAAAATATATTTCATTTTTGGAGAAAAAATCAGTGCTAAATTTTCCAATTGATTTGATGTGATTGTGCTGTACTGGTAATGCCAGGTTGACACACATCTTGGAAATCGTATCATCGTAGGATTATCAAATTGTCAGTTCACAAGAAAATAAATGGGACTGCAGACGTCATCAACTTGAAAAAACGTTCTTGGGACTTAAACTTCTGTATCGAATTTAATCGTTTAATGTCATCTAGCAAGACGTAGTAAAATAATGGACATGTATTGTGCGTGAATTTTTTGTAGTGAGCTGTTGATACTGAACAATACATAATCGATACTACACAGCCACGGCATCCTTTTTTCGAGTTTGTAGTGTGTAATATCTCTGTTGAGGGACCAGAAAAAAATTGAAATTATTACATGTAAAAGCTTACTGTGTTGTTAAACTGCATTAATAAATTCAACTTTAAAATTTGACTCAAAATATGTTTAAAAAAATCGGAAAATGTACGTGAAAAGTGCTTCGTTGGCACCCGGTTTTTTAATTGCTCATCATTGAGTACACATTTTTTTGGTTTGGTTTGTATAGTTTGACAAATAATTAACCTCTATTTTCTCATGTTTATGGACTAATATTCAATTTTGTTTACAAAACTAGTGGGGACCCTACGCATGAGCGCCTTGTTTAGTCCACCGCTTCCTCCTCGCGAGGCGGCTGCGAAGGGAGGGGGGGCCGCGCCTGTTAAAATGTTGGAAGGCGGAATGAGGACGACGCGTGTGTCGGAATAGTTTGTGCTTGGATTTGATTTTTCCCTCCCGTTGTTGTTGCAAACGTTCTGCTTCGCCGAGTGTTGCCACTGCGGGGGTCGAGTTGCGGCGGTGGTGCATTTTCAGCTTTCGCTGCAGAGCTCGGTCGAATTCAGCTGCTGCCGGGAGGAGGATTATATCGGTCCGCTGCTCTGAGCAGTGGTTTTCCTTGTTGTTTCTGATCGAACGAATGCCGGAACAGGGCCGCGGATTGGGCGCGCTTGTGAGTGGCGCATTGATTTGACTCCGGTGCTAGCCTAGATAGCTAGGAGCTCTGAGCTGGCAGGGCGGCCCGAACCAGGCATTGAATGGGGAAGTTGCCGTGAGGGCAAACTTCGTTCCTGTGGGATCCAGATACCAGCCTAGCGGTTTACATAGTGCGTCGCCGGGGGTAGGGTAAAAGCGAAAGCTCGGGGACCAATCCCGGTGACTTGTGCCCCCTGGTAGAACATACACTGGTGTGGAGTTGGAGAACGCGCGAGGGTACATGGGCGTGATCGGTCTCTTCTCTGCCTTGCCCCATCCTCACCCTTTGCATGTTGCATGCTCCTTACACACCTTTACCAACATTCCACTACCATACATGTCGGGGGCTTAGTAGATCGCCCCGGCAAGGACAAGCTAGTGCTAGTGAGAGATTCCTATTTGCGGAAACCCCCTTATCCAACGTGTAGGCAGGCGCCGCCTCTCACCATCCGGTGGGGGAAAGGTCACTGCCACTTCTCGCGATAAAAACATGTAATGCACTGATTAATGCCCACAGCGGTTGACGTGCCCGGAAACACAAAACAATCAATACCTCAATAACTGCCGTGGAGAATATTTTAAGTGACTTGGAAATTGAAGATGAATGCAATGAAGTAGATTACAATGAATAAAGAATGTATTAAATACTATAATCCAATCCATACACAATAGTTAAGTGTACGTAACTGTTCTAACAGGCCAAAAGTAAGATTTCGCATTAAAAAGATAGCAATGGATGCGTTCCCCGGTTCTCGCCTACAGCGCTCAGACTTGGTCATTAACTAAAGCACAAGTAACAAGATAACGAAGAGATCGAAGGAAAATGGAGAGAAAAATCTTGGGAATCAACCTGAGAGACATAATTCGAAAAGAGGACATGCGGAACAGGACTGGGATGCGTGATGCAGCTACTCAAGCAGTACGATTGAAATGGAGTTGGTGTGTGCACATCATGAGGCAACAACCACGACGCTGGGCTCACTCAGCTACAGTATGGGACCCAAGAACGGGCTGGCGAAATCTACGTAGGCAGCGCAAACGATGGAGTGATGTATTTAAGAGCGTGCTTGGAAATTCGTGGTCAAGGGAAGCGAGAGACAGAGACAAGTGGAAGGCATCTACCGAAGAGTTTGTGACAAAGAAAAGCATAATGCAATTGTTGGGTTTTGAGTTTGTTATTGTTTTGTTTTTGTAATATATTTAATGTGAAAATCGGTTCGAAGTAAAGATCAAGCGAGAGACTGAGGCAAGTGTAAGACATTGACGGAAGAGTTTGTGGCAAAGATATTCATTTTTTTGTGTAAAGTTGTGTAATTATGTGTAATTCCATTTTGTGTAAAAGCAATTTCATTTGATAAATATGAAATCCAAATTTTTACCCTGCTAAAACTGTTATTCTTTACTGTGCATTTTATTTTTATTTTTAAAAGTTTGACAGTTAAGTCTAGTGAATTCTGTGTCATTCTTTAATTTTAATGCATTCGTAATGTCCTTTGCTTGTATCAACTTTAGGTGAAATCTTAAATTTTTGGTTGTAGAACTCTGTTCTGCATAAATCTAATCTTTTCGATTCACAGATGGTTTATTATAAATTACCATAATTTTACTGCTACTAGCGTGTTTATTTGTTAAAAAATATAAATAAAACTTCGTACTAACAGAGTATGAAACAAAAATAAAAGCAATGCAATTGACGTTGGAAATAAATGTTCAATAAAGATTTATTCAGTATTATAGAGATAGGTTCTTCGAACAATTCACACTTCTTTAAAACATTTCAAGTAATTATTTAATCTTCCTTGACAGTTAGCTTTTTCGTTTTCCTTGATAGTCCCAAAAATATTAGAAAATGATTTTACTCTTGAGAAAGTCAAGTAATGTTATCTATGCGAAAATACAGGACCGGGCAAGTACAGCCCCACTCTTTGCTATATTCTTTAACTTTCATGGATTTGTGATGAGAGGAACAGCGAGTGTTTTGGTGAGCTTGCTGGGGTGCGAAAATTGAAATATTATTTGTATACTAAAAAGTATTGGATTATTTTCTGCGTTCTTATGTATGACAAGAAACGCAATACTGAGTTCAGACATAATAAAATTAATATTTTCACTTTTGAGCTATAAAACCATTTGTTACCGTTAGAAACAATTCAATAGGCTTAGGCTTCATTTCGGTACATGGGAATGCTGCTCAACCGATGTTTACGTATTGAATATCTTAGCGAACCGACACCTTAAGTTTAATATGAAACTGTATTATTTACAATATACGTTCAGAGCTTGGCATTGATGTACAGCTTTCCAAATACCGCCAACTGTTAAATCGTGCGTCTGGATTGCGAGCGTTCGTAGTTGTCGAATGACTTACGCAATTCTTTCTATAATTTTAAATTTGGTTGCTTTTTTGAATTAATTCACGTAGTATTGTAGGCTAGCTCGTTTTGATTTTTATTGTTCATAAATTTCAAGCTATTTTAGTTTA
This sequence comes from Gryllus longicercus, assembly GCA_038098605.1. NCBI lineage: Eukaryota > Metazoa > Arthropoda > Insecta > Orthoptera > Gryllidae > Gryllus > Gryllus longicercus. The sequence continues at coordinate 196,065 of JAZDUA010001033.1, read as the reverse complement.
GTTAATTAAAAAAGTTTGTTATTCTTTGTATTGTGCCATAGCACATGTTTTCTTCTACTACCTCCGTATACCGTGCGAGAATTGTCGCATGCTTTTAACAATTTGTGGGAAAATGACCACTTATGTACAATAATTTTTAGCTAAATCCATAAAAAACATCATTGGCAGAGTTGTGTTGGAAATGCACCTTTGCCAACTTCTTGAAAACCAAGTTAAAACTTTTAAAAATAGACTTTATAATTTAAATCGAATTTTTAAAATGTTAATTATATTTTTTAATTAAATATAAATTTTTATTATTTTCCATGTAAAATTTACTAATTGAATTATCTTTAGATACATACTAGATATATTGAATTATTAACAAATGTAATTATTAAAAATAAGTAAGAAAATTGTTTATAGTTAATATTTAAAATAATTTAATCATCTATGTCACCTTTGTGAATATTGATATTGTGAATACAAGAATGTTCAATATGAAATTTATTAATTTTTTTATATTTATGGGAAGATTTAGTTTACAGTTAATAATGTAATCAAAATTATAAAAAATGTTTACTTTTATGTTAAATTGCAATAACATTGAACTAACATGCAGGAAGAAGGAACATTATCAATTTGGAAAAACATTACACAAGAATCTGAGAAAAATAACGAAACAACCTTCTATGTTGATTAAGTTTCACCAAGTTTCTAGTAGCAACATTGCCAATTTACTTCTAAACGCAACAAAATCAACCTCAATAGTGTATCTGAAAGGGGATTAGTACATTAAATAAAAAAAGGACGAGACTTAACTATTCAAGAAGACAAAAATAATTGATACGTAAATCCTACAAACAAACGATAAGGCTGAAAATTGTGCAGAACGTCTATTCTTCAATGCCGTGTCAGTGCAATGACGTCAGTGATGTCTCTATTTGTTGGATCAGGAACTGAGCAGGGCGACGAAAAATATAAACTGTAATTTTCAAAAACTGGCAAAGTTGCCTCGGGGGCAAAGTTGCTCCAGTTTACAGAATATAATTGAATTCTGTATTCTTCCATGGTTGAATGGTAAATGAAAGTTCTAAAAGCGAGGTTAGCAATATTTGAAAACTTGACGTCTTCGCTCCCGAGTTACAGAAAACTCATTTGCTTCGATGCTTAGAGGATTGATTTTTTGTATTATTGCTTACAAAATAGTAACCCACTTCTAAACTAGTAACAGGGGAGCTCAACAAAACCCGCGAAACGGTGAAAAATATGATCGAGATGTTTTCACTGATTAATGTCATCTGGCAATGTGTTGTGAAATTAGGTACATGTGTGTAAATTTTTAGTGGTGAGCTGTTAAAACTGACACCTGATGAATATGATTCCTACGATGCTTGTTGTAATTATAAATAGGTGGTATCTGTATTACATTAACGTTCTCGCCCTTAAATAAGTCAATTTCTACAAACACTACAGATTTGTAATTAAATAGGCAAGGTAATGGTAAGATTCCAAGCTCAATGAAACACTTGCGGGAATCGCATGGGGGGTATTTGCATATTATTCATACATTTTTCTGCAATATAGATCTGTGTATTATTATTATTATTATTATTATTATTATTATTATTATTATTATTATTATTATTATTATAGGATGTGTTTTCCTAGAATATTATGCCGAAGCTTTTTTCCCCCCCAAATACTCGTACACGCCATGAGCTGCGTGTAGGCTGACTGATTTTGAAAGATTTATGTATGTGTAACACAATGACCACTATAGCAATCAATTCATTTATTTGAATATTCCATTTGAGGTTTGATTGCATTGATACCCAGATATTTTCTTCTTCTCCCGAGATTGTTACTCAATGCATATTTTTATTATTGTTGTCATTGTTAATAGTATTATTATATATTATAAGTAGTAATAGTTGTAGTAAAATGAGAAAACTAGATAAATTTTATTTAAAAAATGAAACAGTACAAAACGATTTTGAAATGTAAACTCATTTGCTCTCCAAAACAATAATTTTACTGTATTATATTTTTATTTCTACCTGTAACAAGTATTGTAATTCAGTTTAAGGTTAATGATCCCACCTCGAACATGGTTTCGTAGTTTCCCTTGTTTCTTGTAATTTTGTTATTTGCTTCTCTCAACACAGGAAAGTCCTCCCTATTTCCCTTTTCCCTGATTTGCCCCTTGCTTAGACTCGGATAATATACTTTGTAAAAAAAATTTTCCTCTGCGGCCAGTTTCTCTTGGCACCGTAGAGAGAATCTTGATTTTCTTTCCTATTTTCTGTACTTCTCCCGCGCTTTCCGTAAGCTTTTCTGACTTTTGATTTCAGTTTTCTTATCTTTTCATTATAGTACTCGGGATCTGGGGTCCCCTCGCCCGCCCAGGTTACAGGAGGAGTATTTAAGTCTCCCCCGATTATCAACGTTTATTCTTATCTCTCTCCATACGCGTCACCTCACTAAGTTATTGAAGCATTTCTAGATTCTCATTTGGAGACGCACCTATCATATCCAATGATTTATTAGAGCATTTGCATTTGATTTCGACGCATCACATCTCGAATTCCGCATCTTTCCAGACCTCTTCTGCATGCAAACTAGCTTTAACATTTTTTAACTAACTTTATTTAATTAACTTTTTTAACTAACTTTAATTAAACGTCCCACCCCCGCGTCCATCTGTCTCTCCTAAATATGGCATAATCATCGCGAAATATTTCTGCATTAGAAATGTCAGGTTTAAACCATGACTCCGTACCTATTACATCAGGGCAATACTGATCTATCAAATTCCAAAATTGTTTGTATTTATTTATTAAGATTCTACAATTTACCTGCAACACTAACTGTATTTGTATTCCAGGACCATATATATTATGCGCTCACGACCAATTACAAAAGAACGTATTAACGTTTTTGATAGCGGACAGAAAAAATGGAGAATAAAAACTAGCGAATCAAAGTCACAAGCAAAGATTTTCATCATCGAAACTCAAAATTTCCTTTACTCATCTAAAACACATCGATACCATGACTACGATACACCACTTCCGTACCTAAAAATTACATTAGACGCAAAATTAACCTGGAAAGAACACTTCATCAGCACAGTAAAGAAATATTCACAAAAATCTAAAAGCCCTACTGCATACTAAAAATGAATCTTCACTTAGAATCGAATGTGTCAAAATCATTTAGAAATCATTCATTAGATCTTTACCAAGCTACGTGAGCTCCGTTTTGATACAGGCCGTCTACATCTACATAAATTAACAACAAATTATGCAAATAAATGCTTCCAAAAGTTTAACAATGTGTCATGGTTTAAAAGCAATCGACAACTACTCAGAGAAGTAATAATAAACCCTTCTAGACTACATTTCTAAAAATTTCAAAAAATTTCAGAATATTCCCACAAATACCTTCTGCTGAAACTTAAAATCGTAGTAAAAGTTACCGACAACCACAAAGAATTTACCCTATGACAAATTCAAGATCCCACTAAGTAAAAAGATACACTTACTCACGTACCCAAAACGCTATAGACGTAGAGAAGACTATTTTTACTATTTCCAGCACACCTGATGACATTTTTAGAATTGGGGAACCCTTTTTAGGTTTTCTTTATGTAGCGTTTCTTTAGAATATAATTAGTTCATATAACTTTGTATCATAATTTTGAATGACTGTCTCATGAATTTGTAACATAATTATGATTTATATGCCAATACTCATGTGAATATTAAAGAAATCCAATTATAACAATCAGATACAACAAATGTATCATGGAGTCTCGAGCAGTTTGGTCATTCTATCTCCAAACTAACAATACTGCGAGAGATTCCTCCTTTGAATGGAAAGAGATAAAGAATGACGAAGTGTGTGCAAATCCTCAAGATGTCATTGCAGGTTAGTAATTGTTAAATTTTCACCGGCAAAAGGCTATTAGGGAAGCACGTGTGGCAAGAGAAGAAATAAAGCTGAATGATGGACTTCTACGTTCAGTTCCAGAAACGCGTAGAGCCTTATGATCCTTTTCAGTTTACAACAAAACCCTTACCTCCATGCCAGAATAGATGAAACTGATCTTGCCGAAACCACTAGAAGACAAGCGTCCAAGATTTAAAGACATACTTAAGCAAAGATCTCTAATGGTAAAGTTTGCGCAATATTTTTTCATTAACTTCATTTGTGAATTTCGTTATTAACATGCGTTCAGAATATTCTTACTGATATTTATCCCCTCTCACCAAGTATTCGTATTATGTAACTCAGCATGCTGCTCATATCGCGTGGAGAGGTGAAGTGTCCCTGCTTTTCAGTTTATCTTCTGACAATATTTCTTACAATTGGTTCATAGTTATTGGAATACATAGTGAAATAAAAATACATAGTGTAATACATAGTGAAAACCCGATATGAAAAAGAAACACTGAACTTTCAACTGTGTACTATTGTATTGTAGAAGAAAAACAAACGAACTTTAAAGTATCTGTAATGTCATGATCGCACGTCTTAAAATTTTGTATAACTGGAAAAAATTGATCAATGGAATTGATATAATACATTAGCTTATGTGAAAATATTAAATACTGTCACCAGGAAATGACAACACAAAATTGCAAGTTCATTCAAGTATTCCCCCCTCTCTCTTTCTCGCTCTTTTTCGTTCTTTCTCTCTTTCTCTCTCTCTCTCTTTCTTTCTCATTAACACCCATTTCTCTGTGGGCCTTTGTCTGTCGCTGTCTCTTGCGCTCTCTCTTTCGAAAGGAGGTACCAACTGTAGGGGTTTTGTCTTTCTTCTTGCAGTTTCGTGCGGCTTATGTTTCTTCATAAAAAAACAATAACTTTTCACATTTATTATTATTTTTCTTTAGAATGCTAATGCCCAAGAGGTTATTATATTCTTCCAAGCTCCTGAAGTAATCAGACTATCACACGAGTAACATAGTTCATTACACTAGTTGCTGCCTCTCCATTCTCAGCCAATACATTCCTGACATTCTTTACTAAAATTTCTTTTGTTTTTGATCCTTCTTTCTTTTTAATTTCTCAAAGTACAGTTCAACTTGTTCAATACTGATTCTCAATGAACTTGTATTTTTTTCTGCATTCAACAAAGTAATACTGAAGAAATTGGTTCGATTTCACCATTACACATGTTGATTTTTTCAGTACTTTTTATTTTAATGGAATAAAATTTATTGTAAATAAACAACAGCTCTTAATATAAAATAGCTCAAAATGTAAGTCATATTATAAGTTGCAAGTCAAATTAATTTACCTTTCTATTCAAGTCAAAATAATGTAATTATGCCAGTGAAGTATTTGAATGAAAAAAAGGATATTCCATATTGCAAAACTGCTTTCTATTTTACCACATGCTGGGTAGAAGTGAAACATTTCTTCTTGCAGAAGAAAAAATATTTTCTTTTAATCTTTTTTGGATCAATGACTTCCAACTTGTGGAGGTTTTTATTCAGTTTCCCTGGATCTAATGAGCTGAGATGCATTTGTTTTGGAAGAGATTCTAGAGCTCAAGGAAACGTGAATGAATTTATCTTCTCACCTACATTCCACAAGCAGTTTTTATTGTTTTTGACGATAAATAAATTGTTTCTATTAAATTTCTCCAAATGGTGCCCCTGCGTTTACATTAAACAACACAGAAAATATGGCATCATTATCATTATTTCTTTTATATTACATGTCCTTTTTTGAAGAGAGGATGTGTTTGTAATGGCATGTTTTTTTTAAGCTTCATAGACCTTTCAAATTTTATGATTATATCTTTCATGACAAACATTTCAAAAATGCATACTGTTTCCAAACATATTTGCATGTTTAGGTATTTTATGGAGAAATTCATACATAATGCATGTTTGAACATTTTTCAATGCATACTGTATATTTAGTCTTCTACTAGTCTATGAAGAACTTTTTTAAAATGATATTTTACATAATTTGTGAATATTACAACTGATGCATATTTTGTGCAAATAGCACATCATTCTTAGATCCTGACTGCATGCAGTTGTATTTTCATATTGTTATACTACAATTTTTAACCCTCTGTATATAGGCTAGATTGCCAAAGCGAGTACACGATATGATCAACAATCGCAAGCAACAATTGAGACAGAAAAGGCCGTAACTCAATATTACTTGATAACTGACTTGAAAGGGAAAAAATAACTAAGAGCAGACTCTCTGTTGGCTTGTGTGCATAAAAGTTAAAATATAATGTCTAAACAACCATGTCTTATAAAAAATACAAATATTTAGAATTAGCATATCAAATATTGTAACATTGCCTACGATTCATTCAGAACATTAAAATATCGGGTGCCAATGAAGCACTTTCCATGTACATTTCACAATTTTTTAAAACACATTTTGAGTCAAATTTCAAAGTTGAAATTCATAAGGCAGTTTAACATCATAGTGAACTTTTACATGTAATAATTTCAAAATTTTATCTGGTCCCTCATCAGTATGAATACACTCTTCAAATCCGAAACGTTGGGGAGCGGTTCCGTAAGAAAGTGTCTGCCACCGGATCCCACTTCCCAGAAATTCTAATTTAACTAGCATATAATATACTATCAAGAATGTAGTCATTTTGTAACAAAATAAATAATCTTGTACTGGACTATAGACAATTAAAAAACGGGTGCAATTGAATCACTTTATGCGTTAATTTCTGATATTTTAAAATCTCATTTTCAGTCAAAATTCTAAGTTAAAATTTAGGACTATGAACACTTTGGAACTATGGTGGTGATTTAGGTATAATAATTTAATTTTATTTTTATAATAAATAAAAAATTGCAATTTTTCATTTTATTATGAGCGAAATCTCAAATAGGTATGCTACTTACCGCTGTTATTTTACCTAAAGTATCTGCAATGTTATATGTTTATGGTTAGAAAAAATGAAGGTTGCAACTTTATGTTCTTAAGCAATTACTCTAATATAATAGAAAATTCTCCATTCACTTCCAATACATTTTTTGATGCAAATATTTTGTTTAAAAAACTTTCAAGGTGAACAGTTATTCCTTTGATGTATAGGACAGAGATGACCAATCCAGTGCTGTTTTGTTTAAGATTCTACGACAATTTTGAAGCAAAGCAGAGTATTCATAGCGGGCTCCTGACAACCCAGTCGCTGCTCAGCCCGATCATACATTTTATGGAAATTTCTCTTCTAGTAAAAATGTGTCTGAGCCAGTGACTCAGGCCGTTTGAATTGTATGCAGCTGTGGGAAGGCTCCCATTTAAAGCTGTATTCTGCTAGCGGTGGCGCGTACGCCCTCCTCCGCTTCGCGTAGCGAGAGCCCGCCACCGCTCGCCGCAGCAGCGGACGCCCGCTGCGCGTGGGAAGGGGCCCTAAGCGCCGGCAACAATCGGGACGAGTTCAACGCCTCCACATAACAAGTACCAGTTTCTGTCTCCGGTGTGCCGAGCCAAGCAGTTCAATTAGGATCAAGTTCATTCTAAGCACTGCAATTTCATTAATTGAATTGAACTGTTGTGATCATCATTAGGAAATGAACTTTGGCCATTTTGATTTTGTGAAACAATTTTATGGACTGTTTTTTGCAAATTAATAATTAAGTTTTATTTATTTCCAAGAGGCATTAACACTCCTTTTTGTCTTCATTTATTAAATTAATATTTAAGCCAATATCGCTTCTTCATTTATCATTCGGCCGATTCCATCATATCCTCTTACGAGGTGGTCCTCCAGCCCTTTGTTTTAGTAGCCCTCTTAGTTACATCGTCGAGCTTCCGGAGGCCGATATGTGCATGTGCTGCGCCACGCTGTCGGCTCATCGTCGTGCGTGGCGCCGCGTGAGAGGTGGGTGCCAGATGAGTGGCGCGTCTGCAAGCGCTGCAGGACACATTGGCAGTTAGCTTTTCGCTTTTCCTGATAGTCACAAAATATTAAAAAAGATTTTACTCTTGAGAAATCTACGTGACTAAAGACTGAGGTGAGTTGAAACTTCACCGCATCACTGCTAAAAAAATACTGCTACAGGTAAAACACAAACCAAACCTAACAAGACACGTCTTACTATACACCCACATCCCTCCACAATTAGGTACATAGCACCTGTAGACCCCGGCAAACGTTAAATGAATGATTTTCACTTCACACATAAGAAACAATCTTCATCGGAATCAAGCAATTATCAATAGTACTTCTACTTGTTACTGCGAGAGCGAACGTTGAATTAATAATTATGCAAATGAATCTCGTTAGTCTGCGGAAACCACGGTGTACCCAGAAAGCGTAAAAAGTATAAACAAGGCAGTCTGGAGATGTTATTTTAGAATGCCTTGGGATACGATAGAGGAATCTAAGCCTTCTAAGCGTGACGTCACAACTATGGCCACCATCAGTGAAATATACATGGCAATGGTAGTATCGAGAGCAGCGTGGAAGCGATAGAAGTGCGGAACCAGAAAAAATAATAGAATCTCTAAAAATATCTCATCCTATAGATTATGGTTTTCGCAACGTTTCTTTGACTCCTTTGGCCTGAAAATTTTAGCTTTTTAGGCTCTTTAATGCTTCGTTTAGAGGTTATTTAAGTCATAACTGACTGAGTGCTGCGAGTTGCATTTGATATGAATATGTAGATGCATGTTTTAAACAAATCTTTCATATTTTTATAGTTAAAAGTGCAATTCATCATTTCTCCGTGAAATTGTCTTTCTTTATAGACCACATTTATAAAGATTCGTTGCCTGTGAGAGCCGCAAAAGGAATGTATACTACTGAAATAATATAGGAGACGATTATTTACAATTTCGATACGATGCTAGAATAATTTCCAATCAATTATTTTCAAAAAGCGGAAAAGGAATTAAAGTATCAATTTAATTCCGAAATAATCGACGATAACCTATATTTTTGCCTCAATTTTACGTTGTTCTTAATAAACCAGACTTTTAAACAGCATTTTTAACATAAACCTTGAGCAGTTGTTGCGTAAGGAATAATTACGAAACAGTTTGTATTTAAGCTTAATACGAATAAAATGGAAGTATGTGTTATTCATTAGTAATATAACATGAAAATGGTTTCATAGTTTTACGTTGACGTGGAATGCCCATGGAAGCAGAAAACAAAGGAATTCGCACTAACGAGCGCAACCGCCTCGGGAAATTTGGAAAAGCGCATCCGCTGTAATGACATGTGGATTCTCCGGCGTTACCAAGTGCAGGGTGTGTGCAAGGTAAATATTCCATTGTCTAGTTTTCCTCGATGTAAATTGGATTACAAAATTAGTAGAAAATAAAGTATCGGTTCGTCCGGAGAATAAGTGATGCATATATCCCCATCCTTACAGAAAAGCTAGCGTGACAAATAGGGTTAAGGACTCATTAATCAGGTACCAATCTTTTGATATTAGTTCGACCAGATGAAAAATGTTATAAAATATAGGGCAGAAATGACCTCACGAACCCTCCATTCGTTTCGTTTCTCGATCACAATACTCGGTGTCAATAATTCAATCCTACGAACATCAAACTCAGTACTTCATGGTGTAACGTATCGTACGTTCAACATGTACAAGTACTATATTATTTGCAGTGGAGAAGAAAATATTTCAAAACACGTGCATTGTTTAATGTTTAAATTAGAAAGACTGTTTTATATTATGTGTGTCTGTCTAAAGAGCTTTGGTCGCGTGTGGTAAAACATCGAGCGAATGTGACATTGAAATACAAAGTACACGCTCCAGGCATTACTTTGCAAAACAAGTTTTATAAAGCTAGCTTATCAACGTATGTCAAGTTCGAAATGTACTTAATTTTACGAGAGAAGAATTGAATCTGAAGGTGATATTCGTGTAGGACATAATCGGCATCGTATGCAGTTATGACACGTATCATTCATTTCATTCTCAGCTTCATGTTTTAGAGGGATGTCAACGAATCAGAATGGAGTGTCGGGTCAAGACAGAACATTTGAAAAAATTTTACAACCAATTGTATTTAGTTTCACTTATTTGTAATCATCATGAAACAAATTGCTGGCGCTATTCGTGTCTTCTCTAGTCATGACACATTTTATCACAACAACGATCATAGAAAAGGATTTTCGAAATCGATGAAAACATCGATGATTCCAATATGATTAAAAAACCAGATGGTATTTTCTCATCTTTCTATTTTTAATTACAGTTCGTAAACGAAATACCGGTATATTTGATTGCTTGGTATAAGAAATATTTTAATAATAATGTTTAAGGAAGGAAATCGAAGGACATCGTGTTTTGTTTACTATTATACCATTTCTGGATTTTCATTCATAAATTGTAGAAGTAAAACATGCTATATCTAGTACACAAAATTTGTAAATATTAGTTTCAAGTACATTTGGCCTTAAATCACCCTGCCACCTTAATTTTAAACAATATTCTATGCAGACAAGGTTGAAAATGCAGTTTAACGATATAACCACGTACAAAATCATCAAAAAGGATGACATAAACCTTTTTTAAAAACATTAATGGTTTTCAACAATCCCCGAAACGGCGCCAGGAGTTCGGGCAGCGATCTTCACGTGGTCACCTGTTGCACAACGTCACGTCACGTGACGCCGCCGCGCCGCGCCGCGTGCGTCAGCCGCTTATCGGCGCGCACTCCATCGACGAGGACGCGCCACCGGCCCCGCTCTCCTCCCTCCCCCACGCCCCCCTCGTCTCGCTGCTCAGGCTCCTCATCGCATTTCACCCCTTTTTATTTTTCATTGCTTTGCTGGTTCCGAGAGCGTCAACTGCCAAGGTCATTAGTCCCTTTAGTGTAGAGCATGTTCTTGCTAGGAAGGTCTCGGTTATCTTCCCCTGCAGGATGGTGAGATCCGGCGCGGACCTCCCGTCGGCTAGAGGTTTTCCCCAACCAGGTATCTGTCGCAAGCGGGCACCGCCGCTGCCGGGACGCGCTCTCAGCTCCCGACCGGTCTCCCGGCATGCGCGGTGTCCCGTTTGTTAGGGTACTTCTCGGGCATTCGCCTGTTATTGATTGGAGAAACCACGAAAAACTACCGATCAGAGAAGCCGGCCGATATATTTCTTCTCCAGGCTGAGGACAAAGCTCGACCTCGCTATCAAGCCAGCGTCGAAAATCCTGCCACCGTCGGGACTCGAACCTAGGACCTCCCCGTCAGAGGCACTGCAGCAGTTGAAGCCCTGGGTCCCCCATCCCGGCCATCTCTCTCGCCTTTGTGCCAACTCCGGCCTGTGTTCCCGGGCCGGACTCATTCTTGCGTGGCTCGTTCGTGTTACTTCTGCCTTTTGTTCGCCCTCCGCCCATCCCTGTCTCCCGCTGCCCGCAGCCGCCCGGCTGTGCCGTGCCGCAAGACTGGTGGGGGAGAAAGGAAGCGAGCAGTCTGCCACGGGCACGGCGGTCACGCTTTGGGAGGGCAGGTGGGCGTCGACTGGCAATGAGGCCGAGATAGACCCACGCGGTTGGACAGAAATATCGGGTTGATAGCGAGTGCCGTCCATATGGCAGCGAAAAGGGGGATACACGTAGGTGCAGCAGAAGCTCTGACGTAACGGTGACGCCCAGCAATACGTACGCAGGAAAAACCCATTGTAAATGTTATTTTAAATACAGGAAATACAGATATCTTTAACAAAACAGGTTTTTCTAAGGTATAGTGTTGTAAAAATATATTTAAGTAATGTTACAATATTTCGCAATTTTACATCACTGCTTACTCAGGGAGCCGAACAAAGGAATTCCGGAAGGTCGTATCTACAATATCTCATTCCATATAATGTATTAAAATGACACACGCATATACAAGTATTCTTAACCCTACGGCACTCGCGTACGACCTCGTAGATGACCGAGTTGTTCTTCCATTGATAGAACATCATAGATTTTTTTCAGAACACTACCCTTCTCAGAAGCTTTTTGTTATTTTTCTCAGATGACACATCTTCCTGTTCCTGCCAATAAGCTTTGTAAATGAACATCAGACAAGTCTCAATAATTACTCAGTATATTCGAAGCCCGGAGCGTTTAGAACAGTTTTCAACTGAAACAGTTTTCTAACGTACATCTTATTTTAATTATTGCCAAACAATGTAATCTAATATTTTAAAATTTAGATGTTAATAAACTTATTTAATGTTTGAAGTCGTAGGCTTCCGCGGCCAGAGTCATGCGCATGATCTTGGCTGTCCGGGTAACTCCGCATCGAAGGCTGTGTTGGCGACGTTCCTCATACCAGCCCTGAGGAAGTCCACGACAAAATGGTCGAAACGTCAGCACAGCCTTCGACGCGGCGTCACCCGAACAGCCAAGATCATACTTATTTAATGTGTGTTTGTGTCCGAAACACCCAACAGTCAGTTTGAAAAGTAAGAGAAGCTAAAATTCAAATGATACTCATTGCGTGCCCTGGAATAATCTTTACAATATATCGTTGGCAGAAAAGCGTTTGAAGAAGAAAAACAAAACAACAACACTTTTTCGGTAACAAGGAACCCCAAAACTTATATTTCCGTTGAAATTTCGATATCAGTGCTAAATGCACTGTAGTACATGACAGAATTTTTCTATATTCTTTTCTTGTTTTTTGTTTTTTTGTTGTTTTTTTTTAAAAAAACTCAAATTATTATTTTTGACATCTTTCATATCATTAATATATACGTTACCGTCAATTTGTATACATTATTGCACTTTTGAGTACCAGTGCTTTCAATGATGTCTTGTAAAGTTTCTCGAATAATCTAACCTTTTGTGCGAAAATTAGCTCCAAACTGAGCATTTTCAGAAACGCTCAAACACCATTTCTTGAAAATTGATCCCAAATGCCTTCTTTAACTTTTTGTGGAAATAGTGCTAAATGCTCTCAATAACATGAAATCAGTGCTACTTAGATTTATTCTTTAGTTTTGTTTTTAAAAAAATAAACAAATGTGTTTTTTAAATGGTTCTCACGTCGTTAATATTTACATTATAGGCATTTCTTATGCACTTTCAATCTCTTCTATGAAATCCAGTTAAGGAATAAGCATGCACTATTGTATTTGTGGGAACAATCTCTTAAAATTTTTTTGAAATTTTTTGACAACTCAAAACGTTTTAGGTGAAAATTAGCATAAAAATGAGCATTTTCAGAATTTATTAAACGTCATATTCTTAAAAACTGCTCAAGATTTTTCAGTGAAAATGAGAATAAACAACCCGATTGTATGCTTCTATAATATTCTTAAAGTTATATTTTAATCCTACAGCTAGATATCCGAAAAACTGAATAAATGTGTCAAAATATGTTTTAGTCGATAAAAACCGAATATATAGCCCGGACTGAGGAGATAATGAAACTATCTTGTACGAGAAAGTCTGTGTCATTCAGTAGCACCACTAGTCTTATTGTATACAAATTTGAAGAAAAGAAGACGTTCTAACACTTCCCAATACTGTGCGATTTCTTGAGAGAAAATTTATTTGGAATTTCTTTCAATGTCTTCTTAGAAATCCAGTTAAGAAATAAGAACATGTCAAAATAACGCGTATCCCCATTGGAAAATGATTTGTACCCTCAGGCTTGAAAACCCGAGAGCCAAATATGTTAATATATGGCGTGTGTTGTATATAGTAGAGGAATTTAAATAAAAAAACCTGAAAGGTTATATTAAAGCAGGGAGAATATACGAATTTGAAATTATAGGATTCGAAGGAAACATTAAGATTCAAAAAGATAAAAAGATATAAATCGAGTTTCGAGCGTCAATTGTTCTTCAATATTTAAAATTTACACTTCTAAGATTTACTTTCCCTCTCCCCAAAAGAGCCTATCAATAAGTCAGCAAATGTGAATAGGTGTCTGAAGGGGTCTGTGAAAAGTTTGGTGAACTTTCAACTAATGGCGTATTAAAAGGTCGAATATTTAAGAAAAGGTCACATTGTCCTGGCTTCAAATTTTGTTAGTTTGTAAATCGAAAAATAATTATTTTCGTTCCTCGTCGTGCAGATAGTATTAGAACACCAACGAAAATGAATGTGCGTATGAAACGTTCTTTTGGGTGAAGGTGGGTTACTTCAAGGTTTACCTAGCTTCCTGAATTTGTGTGTCGAAGCAGCGGAAAAGTTGAGTCGTGCTAAAGCGATACCTGGAAACAGGTGTTACATTAGTAAATATTTGCTGGTATGTGCAAAAGAAACACGCTTGTAAGAATCTTACAATTTCCTTACTCCCTCTATCTTTGCGGAGGAAAGATCCTGTGCGATGGAATGTGCGTTTTATAGAAAATAGAGGAAGTATGCGTAAAAGCCAGTTTAGAGGAAAATGTGAAGAAACATCTTTCTGTGAAGACAAATTTCGGTGAACTAACATTTATACGGTATTTATACCTGATTATGAGATAAATACGTTACGTAGTAATCACATCGTCATTTTTATAAATGATTACGATAAGATAACGTATTGATCGTAATTTCACTGCTGTAAACAAAATAGTTTTTTTTTGATTTTTTCATGAACTTCATGCTTTGGCTGATTAGGATACCAGATGCATAACATAAATTAGAGAAGAGGTTTGAAGCAGCTGGGAGTTATCGTTTGCATTATAACCTTCTTAGTCGTAAAATTTAAGACAACTTATAGTATAAAAAAATCTGTTTTCCTATTTATTTCTTATTTCTATGTACAGATACTATAATATTCCTCATCAAATATTTTCTCGTCGAATGTCTTCGAACTGAGACATGAAGGCACAAAAACTACTTTGTGTATTATTATATTTTAGCACTGTACTTTATTATATTCTTTAATATTATTTTGTAACTTTTGTACAGATTTTACCTTGCGATCTGAGAAATACAGAAATACTGAATCTGATTTTTCTTTGTTCTTGAAGCACTTCCATATTACACTTGAGGTATAGAGTTGGAAGGCAGCCAAACTATACATCTCTGCCAACAAAAAGAGAAACCAACTTTGTTCTTTAAAGTGTTTTGATATTGTGTATCTGGTTAATTGTCCTTTGTAATCTGAAGTTCTGAGATCTATTGAAAAAGGCTCTCGAAAGAAAGAAAAACCTCTTGGCGATTCTAAGTCCACAAATATTCTTAAAGCGTCGAGTATGGAAACCACTTGTTAATTTCTCAATACGTCGAAATAGGTTTCCAATGTTTCGTCAAAGCCAAATCAGTAAAACAATTAATATCTCAATAAATGTAAAGTTCATTGAACATGTTTGACTTTGGTGGTGCTACAATCTACAGATCACTGTGAACCATAATCTTGATGATCTTTTGAATTGAAGGGAACTATCTTAGAAGGTGTTTTCATAATGAGAAGCTATTGAACCCCAATTAGAGCAAAGTTGTTTGGCAATGAAATGAATGAATAGTAAACAGTTGAAATGAAGGCAATTTCAATATTCGACTCGAATTCAAACAGTCGGGATATGAATTAGCAACAGGGGAGATTCCAGAACGAATTTCAAGAAGGGTCAATTTCAGTTCAGATCCTCAGAAATATTTTTGAAGTAATAATTTTAATTCTTAGCACGACAGAAAAAATGTATGTGTATATTCATAATAGGAATACTGCTTTGATCGTAACAAGAGAATACGAGGTCCACGTGTGGTAATTATTTTGAATAAATTGAGTACAATTACAAACAATATTGGTGGGGGTCAAGGTCTTACTTTTACCATACTTGGGTCAGCAATGGGTGCTAGGCACGTTAATTGAAATATGAGAAACGAAGTTATTTGAACTTTCCATGGCTGCGACTTTTAATGTCATTCAGTTTGCTACTAAAAGTAATAATGTGTAAGGCCATGTAAAATTAAATTAGAAGCTGAATAAAATGTGCGCATTGTGCGCTACATTTACGTCTGGAGCAAAGTGCCATCTCCGTCTTCGCTCCAAAACGCAATCGCGATGGGAATCATTGTCAAAGAAGCTCGAGTACGTCTACACTTGTTGCAGATACATTTTGTCTCTTATAAAGTATATAGAACAAATACTAACTACAGGATGAAATATCATTGTTAAAATAAATAAATAATATTTTTTTATTTTAACAATCTCTCTCACTCCCTCTCTCTGTTTCCCTCTTTCTCTCTCTCTCACACACACACACATTCATTCACACCCACATTCTCACACACATATTGTCATATTCGCGATATTGAGATAACATGCAACTCACGATACCTGATATTGTGCGGGTGTAGGTTAGGGGCGGCAGTTAAGCTCTTTATGCTGAGACCCTTATGGACGAGGTATTCCGGTTTTCAAAGGATCCTCACCCCGCAATGCATGGTTACCTGAAACGCTGGAAGTTGTGGTCCAGTGTGAAACTATTGTCACTTACAAGTATAACAATTATATAAAAACTTTTTTTGAGATTGCAATTTTCTGCAAGACATCTTTAGGGCTCTGCAATTATTTATTTGTTGGGGTGGGAGCCTGCTCTTCTGGGTACAGTAGCTATTGAGAACTTTCCGTCTCATCCAGAAGGAAAGTCACTGATCTATCCGCCGGCGTAATGTTAATAGAAGTATTTAGTAATAAAAACTGAATCCAATTTTCGAGTTTCCAGATTAACACATGCGGGAGCATGCGGTTTACATGTCAGGAGCATGTGGGGAACAAGTAGGGAATATAAGGAGGAACATGTGGAGGGAACATTCGGTTAACATGTTAGGGATCTTAGGGAAGCACGCGTTGAAACATTTGGGGTAAATGCAGGGAACGTGCGATGGTGCATGTCTAAAATATGTGAAAAACGTGAAGGAAAACTTTCGGGATCATATTTTCAATTTATTCTTATTTTATTCTAGGCAATAAGAATCTTGTAATAACACTTAATCTAAATACGTTCTATTTGGTAATTTATTTCTATGTTCAACTGAGCACTTTGAACATTACTAGATACGTTTTACACCGTCTGAGGCGCACCTCATGCACATTTAATTTTTGTGATTGGGTTGCTACGCTTATACTATTTACCACTATATAAGGCTTTCCTATTAGTTAGTAGTAGTTCCAACGTCAGAGGGGCCTCTCTTTTGCTCTCTTGTGTTGTGAAAATACAAAGATTGTTTTTGCTGCAAGTACACTTACACGGGTGCCTCATCACTTTCGGGCGTTCGTAACTGACAGACAACCACACACACGTACACACTGCGTCGCCTTACCCGCAGGAGTAGGTTGGGAGAATAGTAGAGAGCATGTGATGTGTTGCGGGGCCATGCTGAGAACGTGTCGGGAACGAGCGGAGAACATATCGTGGCGTCATATCAGTCGTCTTGTACAAACGTGACAAATATCAGCCACATGCATTTCATGATCGTGGTCAGCGCTGGCGGGAAGAGACGCCGGGCTGAACAGTGGCAAACCTAGGGAGCGGAAGGGAAGGGGTGCTGTGTCGTGGGTGGCCACTTGGGAACCCCGTAGGCAGGCCAGCTGCGGAAACGCATCGGTGGAAACAGCGAGTTCCGTCAGCCGGCCCAGAAGGTATATAAACGAACCCCGGACCTAAACTCCTTCTGATTCTTGGGCGCGTCGGTAGGAAGTCGTATAGGTTGTGCGCGGCGCTGCATTTTAATTCATAGGCTACTGAGGCAGGGAACTGAAGCCGGCGTGCTACGTCGAGACGGAAGGTGCGGCATACTCGCTTGTATGCTCACGTAGGCTACTGGTGCATCACACCGAATAAGATATCTAATTATCAGGCCAGCGGTGGTGATAACCAGGAAACATTCCTTCTAGTAACATCCATTCTAGTATTGCACATAGTATTCAGGTGTTGGAGCATTTTTTCAAATACATACTCAATATAAACTCATACTCTTTATTGCCCCGGCAAAGACGCCACAATATGAGGAATAGGAGGGAGCGGATGCAGGGGAAATGCGGAGGGGGAGTGAATCCCATGTTACGTTTCTTCAAGCTGATTTTTGAACATTCAGATCATTTGGATACCTCCCCAGCTACTCTCCATAGGGGGTACTGATGGTCCCAATCGAAGTTACACCAAATTCAATTCGCGCGTCGAAATTATGTCCCATCACGTCACGTCACGTCACGTCACGTCACGTCACGTCACGTCGCGTCGCGTCGCGTCGCGTCGCGTCGCGTCACGTCCCAACGAGCCTATTATGCTTTTTGGGCCTGGCTGTTCGAAGTTGAGATTCAATAAGAAGCTATTTTACTTCCTGGTCTAGCTACTATTACTTTTTTTAACAATATTCTTTAAAATACCAACTACCTCACAGCAACGTTAATACGTTAATATGTACATAAAACCGCTATAAAACTATTCAATTAAAATATCCTGTTCAAATTCAAGGGAGGGAAATATCAGTCAGATCGAACGGGGAATATCCTTTTTGGTGAATATGAAGCATATGTTAAAGGTGCCAATGCTGTTCACAGTTGGATTGCCGGAAACTACTTTTGGGATATTAAGGGCTCAAAACACGTGAATTTTGACTACACTACGCATTCGAGAAAGCAATACTTTTGCGAGGAAGAAAAATCCTTTTTTCCATGTCAGAGACCTCCAAAGACACAATGTTTTATAAACGAATCGGCACTTCTCCCTGCAGTATTACAATTATTTATTTACAGTGGGAGTAGAGTATAAGAAAAAGGGAAAGTAAACATCTTTACTGCATTCATATCTGCTTCACATGCATAGGATCGCCAAGTACAATTACCTATCAATTCTCATCTCTGCCCCAGTCACCATTTCCAATCAGCTTCTCTGTGTATCTTCTTAGAAATTCGCAACGACTGAAAGCAGATTCCTTCATGATACATCGCGCTCCATACAGTGAGTCAAAAGCGGATAGTACGGATACAACCAAAGCTGGAAATAAACTGTAGACGGCGGGCATTGGACGCAGGCGCCCGCGCCCGCCGTGGGTTGGCTTCCATGAGTCACGGCCGCGCCGTGCCGTCCCACGCCCTCATAAAAGCGGCGGCCGCGGCGCACGTACGGCTGCCAACAGAAACGCCCTAAGCCAGAGGCAGGCTCACTTCATGGACCCGCGAATTTTAAAGTAAGATGCGGCCAGACGACTCATAGATTGGCGTCCGCTAGCGCGATCGTCGCAGCAGTGTCGATTTTTCTCACGTGGTGGGTGACGTCACTCGGGGGCGTCAGTAGTGTTAAAACTGTAAGCAGGAGCAAAAATGAGTAACTGAAATATATAATGAGAAATGTCCTAAGCGGATAAGGAAACATTCGTTTCGCTAAATAAATGCCAAATTAATGAAATGTTAACATTAAGATTGATAAAACGGGCGCAATGTTTTTGAACAACTGAATATTATGATTTGCTAAGGCTTTAAAAATACTTCATCAACATTTTAAGTTGAATGTTGAAGCCTTTCGAGCAGCCAAGAATGATTTAAAATAAGCACACCATCGCAACAGGTATCAACCTACGTGGTTGCGCATGCGCCTCCCTCCAGAGTCTGGCTATTGTTGACATTGGATATGGCTGCTCCTAAAACCATTGTAATATTTAATTGAGTCGGCGGTGATCGGTAATAGACTGATTTCACAACATTCCCAAGAGCCCGGAAGAGATAGCAACTCAAGTCAACTATCTGATTGCATTCCGAACAAAGTATACCGTTCCTAGTTCGTTCATACATTGAGGCGTGATTCAGGGGGGCAAGGGGCAGCAACTGCTACGGAGTAATGCTGCAGAAGCAGATTTACGTTCTTATGTTTGACTTCTCACATTTACATTCTTAAGCGTGTAAATACCGATTTTTCAAATTAATGTGAGTAACAACTTATTCTTATATAAACATAACAAACACCTTCTTCACATAAACATACGAAATAGTCGCGTTTTTATGTTTATATAGATTCGCCTAATAAATGGTAAATAGATCATTTGCAGAAGTAGAAGTACACACAATTAGACTGACTTTGTGGAGTTTTAATTTCTTCAAAAATTAGAGGATAAAATATGGAAGTGTTAAGCAAATCCGGGGAAGAATGAAATGTTGTAGAAGATTTTGCGAGAGAATTTTCAAACATGAGAATGATCTCATTAGAGAATAACACTGGAAAGCAGCTTACAGAAGGTTTTTTATGTGCACAAAAGCAAAAAAAGGAAAAAAAATGTATCTGTACTAAATGCTAACCATTTAGCATCTTTCGCACCTGCAAGTATTTTTACGGCGTTTATATTTTTTGTAATTGCAATATTACCAGTTCAAATCTCCTTGGAAAGTACTTTACAAGGCCATTGAGGGTTGGAAATTTTTGAGCCGGAGTAAAACATTATTAGCTACTACTATTCATTGGTATGTCCAATGCTAAATAAAAACCTATTTGAACAATGCTATGGATGACATAAATTTTTAACACATGAAAATACTTTTAAAACAGTTTACAGCTTCGGCGACACCACATTCAACTAGTCCCTACCTAGTATTTGAGTAACTGCGAGTAGGCGTCACTCACGGCAGAGGTGGATTTACGCATAGGCACAGTAGGCACGTGCCAACGGCGGCAAATTTTCAAAGGCGAAAACTTTTCTTGATATTTTCTAAAACAAATTTAGGTTCTTGAAAAACTATAACAGCATTAATTATATTTTTATTTTAAAAATGATTTAAAGGAGACTAAAGCCGCTCCCTCAACCTTTGATTTATAAATTAAGTTTAAATTTCAAATGGGGACATTTTCAATGTTACAGAATACATGAAAAGAATCCGCCATCGACTTCTGATTGGTTGATTGAGCAGAAAGCATTACATTCTTAGAGTAAGGAGTTTGAATTAGCCAATCAGAAATCGCTGACGGATTTCGCCATGCATTCACATTGCGCTATATAGAAAGTAGCGACATCTATTACTTCTTGAGTTAGTTCTAGAAGACGGATCTGGAAATATCCCTTTTCTTTCTTTTGTTACTATTGTTGTGTATCGTTTATTGTAAGAGCCTGCTGAGTAAAAATGATATTTTGAAGTTTTAAAATGAGTGATTATCGAAAAAGGCTCAGCGGAAGTCAATACGCAAAAATTCGAAAATAAAAGGAAGAGAAATGTCAAAATGAAATTGATAAGACAAAAAAAAATAAATGAATTCTTTAAACCTATATGTGAAACTGATCACTGCTGCAGTTTATTCGACAATTCTATTACTGAGTTAGTATAAACATATAGATTAGATAACGTATTTACTTTTCAGCTTGTATATTTTTTCCATGTACTAATAACTTGTAAATAAATGTTCACATTAATATATTTTTAATGCAGATTTATGTTGCTAAAATATTCTCAAAATGCAAAAAATGTTTAGTACAATGATTAGAAATTAAATAATCTTGACGTGTTGTTGTATTCGTTAAAATGAACCATATCTTAATATAGAATTGAAATAAATTAGCATAAAATGTTACTAAACTTTATTTTATATAATATGTAATAATACATATAATATTTTGCCTCTTTTATTTATTCAGGGTTATCACTGAATCTAGTGCGATGCTCTGAAGCGTGCAGAAGCTAAAGGTCTTATTGTTGCTTTAAATCGACTTGAAACTGCTATTATGACCGAGGTTTGGGGATTCATTTTAGACCGCTTGAATGCGTCGAACAAACAACTGCAAAAAGTCGATATCGATTTAAGTTCCGTGGTTGGTATTTACACTTCACTTGTAGAGCTCTTGAAAACGAACAGAGACAATTTTGAATGTTTTGAAGAGAAGCGTAAGAAACTGTCAAATACTGAAACGTACGAATCGGAAAACAAAAGAAAATCGTAAAGGATACCTAAAATGCAATGTGAGGAAACTAACGAGAATGCAGCAGAACTGACCGCACGAGACAAGTTTAAAATCGACACATATTTGGTTATTGTTGATAAATTACTTGCAGAATTGAATAAGAGACTTGAAGCGTATAAAGATGTATATAACAAATTTAAGGCTGTCATTGAAATAGAAAAAATATCTTTGATAGTTTTGGAAAAAGCAGCGATATTTTTATGTTCACAATTTCCCCAAGATCTTGAAGAATCGCTTGTTTCTGAACTTATACATTTAAGTTCGTATTTAAAAATCCTTGACGAAGATGTTAAGGTGGTTAGAGCGAGATATTCCCTAGTAGACAGAGAGTCCATATTATGTTAAAAAATAATCATTTGCGAGATAAGTGGGTATTGTGGGACCTACATAAACCAAATAGGGACTTTTCTGCTGAGTTTCATTTAATTATTCAAATAAATTTAGTTTAATAGATGTAAAATAAAAATATTTTAATACCACATAAAGAGCTACCGTTGACTAGTTTCTTCACTAGTACCAACATATCGCGTGGCCACGGACTGAAAAATTGAAGCATAAGGTTGAACATAAAAAAGACCTATTACACAATAAGTACGTGTAAAATCATAAAAAGTAACATTATAGACACATATCTATATATTTTGGTACGGTGATCGCTAATAATGGCAAACTTTTCCATGTGTGAGTGGGGCAAAAAGACTATAATAAATTCGGCAACGCCGTAATGTCCTTGAGATTGGCATGACTGCTCAGAGCTCATGCTTCTACAAAGTTTCGTTGTTTTGAATCACTATGAATACTGTTCGTTGCCTGGTCGACACGCGGTAAATATCACAATCTAAGCGAATTGGCGGAAAATTCATTTCCAAGGCGGAATTTGAGATAAAACGAAATAATTCCCCCATTATTACGAGAAAAATTACGTAATAAAATGTTTTCAAAGTTTGCTTCTCTCTAATTTTTATTTCTTGAATTACCTGAACCAATGGTAGGTCAAACCTTAGATTATTCGATTGCTTGACAAGATCAACAGTGTGGATCTCTCCAACATTGTATACAGCTTTATATTTAACTTGACAGACATCGTAATCATTGACTTCTGCTGCTCCTTATTATCCCTCTTATCACAATATATTTTGTTCCCCCCCCTATTTCTGTTATTGCCCTATTTTATTTTTGCTTAGTTAATTAAACTTCATGATCAATTTTTAATGTTTTAATAGTTTTGATTGAAATTTTAGAACTATTTTAGCAATTGCAATAAGCCGTATTATTTACAGCAGTGCGGTTATATAATTCATAGAAACTATTTGCTGGTTTTCAGCATAATTTTATATCATGCTATGATATTGATTTAGATGCAGATTATTGTGTAAAGTACACACCAAGTTAAAGCTGATAATATGAAAATACTGCATCAGATAATTCTGAGATCTGTATTATTGAGACCTTCAATAATAAAATTATACCATTGTTGGAGAAAAACCTACAAGAGAAATTTCTAAGTGGCATAGTCTTTTGTAATTGTTTGTCTTGATGTTGCACTCAAAATGAAAAAAAGGTTTAAATGTTTTGAAAAGAAGATGAGAACCATTCAAAATGCATTATTATTGTCCAGGAAATGCAAACAATTACATAAAATATAGTGCTGGAGAGAAAAGGAGTCTCTATTAAAATACTAAAACTACCAAAGGCTGGATATATCATTCTTCTTACAATTTCAATAAAATGTAATTATTAATTATAAATGTAATTATTAAATTTGCCCAAGCGGATTTAAATATTATAGGCCCTCAAGCACAAACCTATACTGGGCACTTATTCAGAAAAATCTTTAAAACTAATTATCAATAAATCTAAAAAAACACTAATTATGATTGAATAAATCATTGTTCCAATACAGATTAACAAATTGCTTTCCAAGTAGAAATTGCTTTGAAATTTATCATTTACAAATACATGCATCCATTCAATTTATTTTTAAAATCAAACATTGTTGTTCAGTAAACTATTTGATTAATGCTCCTTCAAATAAAAACATTTTATGAAGTTTTTAATATTGATTTTTAAAAAACGGGCACGAGGATGGGAGTCCCAAGCCTAATTTTGCTAGGAGGAAATCCAGCTCTGCATTCACCTATACATTGAATGGTTACCATAACATTTCATAAAATGTTTTTATTTAACCCCAGCAAAACCCTAGAATTTTATTAACACCAGCAAAACAGTATTTTATCATTGCAACACATTTGAAGCCACTGCAAAGTCTATTTCTTCTGAATTGAATGCCCACTCAGTAGCAATACCGTTTGAGGTGCTGATCTATGATAAAGATTGTTGCTTTGAGTTCTGTGTAAGCATCTGTGGTGCACAAGACAATGACAATCCACTGTGTAACTCCACCATAAAAACAGAATATGAATAATTTTCGAATAATTGAATAAATAATTATTGATCAGGAGCAAGAAACTGACGTACGGCACAAAACAAAATAATAATACGAACTCGTACTGTACTGAATGTTTAAAAAATTCTATAAACTCTCAAGATCACCCATTTTCTCAGAGAGTAGTATCAAAGTGAGTCATTGGGAATATTAATTGAATTAAAATTTCATTCAGATCGCACTAATCGTTATATCCATAAAATTCCAGTTTTCTGAATATCTGGTTACCATCAAACGCAATGTTCTCCAGGAGTGATGATATTATAATTGATCACAGAAGATCCAGAGGAATGTACGAACTCTTGCAAGGTCTTGTCACTCGATTTGAATGAAGCGCGTTGAGCGCGCGGTGTTGCCGAGATGCGCGTCAATGTCCCGACCCTCTAGAAAGCGCGCGAAGGTCTCCCGTTGGACTGATTTAGGCTTATAATTTTGCACAATTCTTCCATTTGAAACGGTAGATTTTTTTCAAATTGCGCATGTTGATTCTTCGAGATGCTAGGTACCAAAAGAAAAGTTTTTAAAAGCATGTTCAACAGTTAATTTTCTCACAATTTTAAAATTTCAGGTCAGATCTCTCAGGTCCCCATAAGAGCCCATGTTAAAACAGCAAACTTTACGATCTCGTTACGCAAAAACTGGACGGTGAAATCGATTCAAACTCTACCAGAACATAGAAGAACCTCTCATCTTTCGATTAATACAATAAAAAAGGCATGTTAAACATAACACTAATCTCGCTCTAACCACCTTAAGCCAACGAATCCTGCTGCTTTATTAAAGTGTGTAGTAAAGTATGTATTTATCCTAACGTTGACATTGCACTTCGAATCTTTTTATGTATTCCGGTGGCCAATTGCACAGCAGAACGTTCATTCTCTTCTTTAAATTGGATTAAAAATTATTTGCGTTTTACAATGACAGAGTATTGACTGAACTCCTTAGCGTTATTGTGTATCGAAGAAATTTATCTCAGCGTTAGATTATACTATAATTATTGCTGAATTTGCTCACCAAAAGGCACTTCGCAAAATTTTACATCAATAGACAAATTAGCTATAATTAATAAAACGTTATTTCTACTGCATAAAAAACCCCATCCAAAAAGTTAAATGTTATATTTCTTGTTTATAATGGTAAATCGAAAATTATAAAAACTGTTACAACGTCGTGATATTTTAATCGTTCAGTTGTTATAAATAAAAATCTATCATATTAATATTTAATACAAGCTATTCATTTGTCTACTTCATTAGAGTATACCTTATGATTTCAGAAGTATATGAATCTGAAAGTAAGGCTCGTTGACGAAAGAAAACATGTTGCAATTCCAGTTGTCATGTTTTAGTTTCCTTTTAATGTCAATAATGTTGAACGTTACTTGCTATGAAGATACAGTTTATATTCAAAATTAGCTAATCCAAAAAAAATTACTTAATTTATGAAAACAATGTGCAAAATGTAATGTTACTTTTAAAGTTAAAACGTTCAAATTAATGAGGAATTGTTACTGAAACGTTACAATTTGAAATGTAACATTAATTTTAAACAGGGGGCGGCAAATTTGATGTGCCTACAGGCGGCAACAATATTAATCCGCCCCTGACTCACGGTATGACCACTTCCCATGCACCAATCGAGACATGAAAATGTATAACAATATGATTAAGGAATACAGTATTTTTAGGATTCTGAAAGATACAAAACTTACCCGGAAAAGACTTCTTGGTGCAAGCAGACTATCACGAAAAAGGAAGTGAATGTATTAATTCTCAGAGCTTGTTCCGTGGTCCCACATTGGCCGTCTGTCTGCCCAACAAATCAATAGCAGTGCCATTTTAACATCTTGGAACAAGAGCCGCCGGTGAGTTTGGGTGAATGCGACGAAGCACATTCCTACGCTCTCTGCTGAGCGCTGCTTAGAACAAGATGGAGGTCAAGAACACTTCCGGGCCTCTCCAAACCTCCCCTTTCCATTACACGTTTTTATTTACAAATCCCATATTTTCTAGTAAACACATAAAATATACTCCAAAGAGAATGAAATAATAAATTTAACTATAAAATTCACAAATTTAATTGATCTTACGTTCAACCATTTTCAGGGTTGACAGATGGTTTGAAGAGCTTATTCCTCAAATGTATTGTATCAATTCACCAAATTGCCCACCCCCGTCCCCGTGCGCAGGAGGTCGGTTGCCATCCAAGGGCAGACGGCATCCAGTTGCATTGGCGGAGATGGCGCAGCCGTGGAAGGGGTCGCCAGCAAGTGACATGCCAGATTGATTCATATTTGCATTTCCCGTGCACGACGACTGGTCGACCTCTCATGAAAACGTCCCTTCACTCGCTCTTGGAAACTCATCTGGTATTAAAAAGCGATACAGGAAGGTGAAGAAGGTTGTGCTGGATTAGGTTACATGAATGATTTACTGTAGCTTTTAGCGGCATCCGCCAAAGTAACTTCGGAAAGGTTGCAAACAAGCCATGATCGTGCACAGCTTAATGGGAGCCTGTCATTTTATTTACAATATTTGGCTTAATATTGGTTTCGCTGTATCATTATCACCAAATCAAAGTGAACCGAAGGAAGTCTACGTAATATTTTCATGCAATGTTTTCTCTCCCCCTTACGTATGTAAAAAGATAGTCTTGTAATCATGCACCGGAAAACTGAGAATTTCTGACACAAGAACTCTTATTGTCGGGTCTTGATAACGAAAAAGGGGGTAAATTTTCGTCATTACTTCCTCTGACCCTTGTGTACTTGGAATCCGTGTTTTGTGGGTCCTTGATACCAGCAGCGCATCCAGCCGATCGTATCTTTGGACGCGGGGAACGGGAATCGTAGATTTTTGTTAAATAATTAACATATTTGGTATTATATTGTATATTATTTATGTACTATATATTCATGATATAAAGTATTGTTTAAACAATTTCACAATTCGAACATTAATGAATATTTAAATCAATTTTGCCAAATAAAGGAACGTAGACAAAAACTCTAGGCGTTTTGATTGATGACAAAATGTTTGTCTTCCGGCCGGCCGTGCCTAAACTGTTCAGCCGATTTTCTCCAAAATTCATATTTCCCAATCGGTCTGGCTAATGTTCGCGGCGCCTTCAATTTGAACCCGCTTTTTTAACTTTGGGGTTAGTTTACCTGAAGCCCCTGGGAAAATTTTCCAAAATGTTCTCAAAAATAGAGAAACCGGCAGTCAAACCTGACAATGAATGTTGAGCACAATGAGAAGGAAATGGAGCGTGCAGGCGATGGAATGTCGCTAAGTAGAGCGCGCAGACTGTAGTAAAAACGGTGGCGTTGAAGCGGCAGCGCAAACCAGAAGTTTGCAACGGAAGTCAAAGCAGAGGAACGGTACTATTCTACTCTAGACTTCGGAATGGCCCTCCTCCTTCCTATGGAATTGTTGCCCAATTTGAGCCTTGACCTTATGTTTGTGCGAAATGTCTGTGTCCTTGGCCGTTAAAGTCCGTACGAGACACGAAAATGGAGACTAAGAGCCGCCGTCTACGCGTTCTATTGCTATTAAGAGAACATACGGTAGACTAATGCGAGGTATGAATTGTAATTTGTCCAGAAATTTCTTTTCGCCGAGTTAGTAATTTTTTAATACATTGGATTTCTTACACGAAATGTAAATGTAGTTTTTGTGTGCTAGACTGCCAGTCGAAAAGCTAGGAAATCGATGTTTGTGACGGTATTCAGTGTAGCAGCCTCCGTCCTTTATGACGTCATCAGTATGCACAGTTTCTTCGCGCAATGTCTACTCGCTGCACTGCACAACCTTAGCCTGAGGACCAACAATTTACAAGGAATTTCATGGAGAGCCGCTGCAACGATATACAGTTTTCACATTGTCAGAAACAAAAATAAAACATACGTACCTTGAACTACATAAATGTACATAAGTGTCATACGTACTTTGAATTCTCTAAAAACGTTAGGGACAAATTGTGGAATGAATCATTGAGAGCTTTTCCGCCATATTCCAAAGAAGAAGAAAGTTCGTCTATTTTCTCCTCAAAGCAGCTGCACTCCCAGGATTATCTTCCGCTCTTCCGCTAGAAGCAATTTTCAACCAACGCACTGTCGCGAACGCCAAATAACTGTCACATTTATCGCAATATCGCAGATGTTGCTAATCTCTCGTTTCACAGACTTACCTTTCTTCACAGCAATCTTCTAGCTTGGGGAGAAATTTGACCAAATTTGATTGTGTTGGGATCTATACATCTAGAAGCCGGGGGCCAGGTTAACTTCCTCGAAAGAGTTCAGAAAGTGGCAACAAAATTTGCTAAAAGAGCAAATTCGTTATACTTCTAGTAAATATCTACTACTTTTAGTCATAAATACTTGAAAGAAAGTGTCGAGATGGAAACCGTTAACAGGCCGTAGGGAAAAAACAAGGTTACACACTTTTTACTATGCATTTTGTGAATTCGGGAGGTAAATTTAAGAAAGTCCACTTACTTAGCGCGTCATGACCATAGTAGTAAAATACGTTCATAGTGGAAAATTAGAGATATGATGTTGTAAATAGGATTATCGAAACATAGAATTGCTTGCTTGCAGCCCTAATGGAGACTTTCCTCAGAAGCGTCAAAAAACTTAGAAACATAGTAAATTCTAGCAACAAATAGGCAAGCCAGTAATCTGTAAAAGGCCTGTGAAAAGATTAGAATCAAATTTACACAATACACGCAGGCCTCGGAAAGTAGATTTCGCGCGACGAATCTGTGCACGCAGCTAACAACACAGAGAAGGAAGACGGCTGCCTCTAATGCCTATCACACTTTTTTTAGTTTTCCCCCCTCCAGTTACCCCTAGAGAGGCAGGAATTTATTTGTCTTTGGGGTACATTTTGTATAACTGCAGCCGATTTGGCTTGTGCAGTTGGGGAAGTCGTGTCGCCTAACTTTCCTGGACAATTAAGAGGATAGATAATTACTTTCAATAATGGACAAATAAATCTTCGTCTGGGTAATCTCAGCCAAATGGGTAGCGTAAAGGACTTCATTTTTCATTATTTTACAGAAGGCAGTTCGGTCAATCAAATAGAACATTTTTTATTAATAAACACTGAACAGTTCTACTGGATATTAATGTCCAAATTGAAATAAAGTTCATTTTCAACATCATAAATCAATTTTGCTTATAACTTTCGACCTCAGACTTACTGCTACACACGTAACACCCTAATAGTATAGGAGAGACGAAAGTAATAACTTTCTTACCTTATTCTCAGATTTTACAGACATTTCGGTAACTGTAACCAACGCTAACTTCCAATTCAGCATATAGTACAAAACTTATTCATTAACATTAATCTGTTCACTTCAACTTTATCAACAATGGAACTTTTTGCCTTGAATAAGAAAGTGCCATGGTGCCTTTGTTGATAATTCCCCGCCGCGAAACGGCGAGTGGATGAGTTAGAATGTCCAGAGCACAACACGTGGAATTTCATAGGGTTATTTCACGAGGGAAATTTGAATGCAAGAGGCCGGTTAATTGACTAGATAATGCAGGTTAATCTGACATCTTTAGGAATTTTCAATAATTTCATTTACCACTTATATCAATGTGCTGACTTGCACGACCACATGCAACATTGAAATAATCAAATAGCGCTAGCAACGTGCTAGATAAGTACGGTGCAAGAATTCTCCATAACTAATATTTTGCGTGGGTAAGTCGCCTCTGATTGGTTGGGAAAAATTCACTTCTCGTACGCTATTAGCTGAAATTGCATGAATGAAATGTAGTCAAACATTAACAAATGTTCACAAAATTAATAATACACGACTTGCTGTCGTAACGCAATAAAGATGAACCCAAGAGCCGTAGTTTGTAAGATTGGGATAAAAGGCTGTTCTTGTATCCGCGTGGAATTAATTAGAAGAAACCACGGAAAGGCCCGTTCTGAGCAGCACAGTGCATTCTAATGCAGGCAGAAGGATTGCCCGACCACTATCGTTTGTCCTCGAACCCTCGACCTCTTGATCAACAAAGCTTCAGTTGTAGTTTCGCAATTATTGTACATATTATTGTACTATACAATTATTGTACAATTATTGTACATATTATATGTACATATTGTTCCGATGGGTGTCACATACTGCTCAGCCTTGCTAAGACCAAACCGGTTTCGCTGAATTGCCTGCACGTTTTCATATCTTACATGAGCCAAATAAACATAGCTTGTAAATGCGTCTGTTCTACAGACACTGCAAACAATCGTGAGCGTTGTATTTTTGTTACTACTCAAAAGACAGTTTTCACTGAAAAAAAGCTTGCATCATAATCGATAATATGAGCTGAATATTGAGCAATTTCTATGATATCAGTGAAAATATTACCTACAGGTAATCTTATAAGTGTCAGCATTTATTGAAATGCACAAATAAGATGACAGGTTACATTTGATCAAATTACAACGCATTTACCATTGCATTTGTAATTGCAATTGTGAGTGTAGATGAAATGAGTGAAACGAAACAATAATGTAATTGAAATTATGCTATTTATTTAGAGGTGGGGATTGATTTCCAAAGTAGTAATTGGATTTGCTTAGTTTTTGCTACACGAAACGGTAAAAATTCAATAATATTTATTCTTGTGGATTACCTGCATACTAACTCACTAGTAACGCCATCCCTACGAATTTTTTCGAAGATGTTGCGCGAGTGAGAAGCGGTTACAGATCTGGAGGGAAATCCGAAGCAAAACGCTCTATTACGTTCCTAATTGAAACAAATGGAAAAATGCGCGTGTTACTGATTTTTATTTCATTATATTTCTGACCTTACGCCACAGCGTTAATGTAGATCACTGTTTTACTGCCCGTTTCCTTCTGCTTCATATTTAAGAGTACAGTACTATTCATATTTTCGAACAATTGTACATACCTTGTTTCAAGATCTGTCTTTTGATACTGTTCAGGAATATATATATATATATATATATATATATATATATATATATCATATATATGTATTTCATATATATATATATGTATTATATATATATATGTATTATATATACATGTATTATATATATGTATTTCATATATATATATATATATATATATATATGTATTTGCGATATTGTAGTTGGAGGAATCCCGAAAAAAATTAACTTATGCAATTTTCGAAAAATTAGGGATTTTAACGAAAATTATACCTGCATCATACTCTTATGCGTCCTTTACGCTAGTGAGAGCGTAGGCTTCCGCGGCCGGAGTCAGTATTTACTGGGCTGTCCGGGTGACGCCGCGTCCATGGCGAAGGTGCCGACGTTTCGGTCGCCATTCTGCGACCTTCCTCAGGGCGTATTGCCAATACGTATGTTGCGCGACGTTTTTCCGTCTATCGAGTTTTCGGTATACATAGGAATAAGATTTTTCCACTTTATCTTTATCTGGGCCCGATAATAGGAGTTTTTCTGCCGAAAATTCGCCGTTTCCTGGCGCACGATTACAATAGTTTCTCTTCATATGAAGTAAGGTCGAGAGAGAAAAAATACTTTTTAACCGTTATAACCTATTGTCAACTCATAACTTAAAACTTAGATTAAAATACTTTATCATTGTTAATCGATTCATTGATGTAGTCGATAATATTCTCAGATTATATTCAAACTAATTTTATATTTTATGCAAATTCACGTGCGCAAGCGCTGCCTTCTTGACGTGAGGGAAGTAAAATTCCGAGAAGAAGAAACAACACACGCTTTGGTAGAACACGATCAGAATGGGCGAAGCTCCTCGTAGAGGAAGAAGGCGGGGGCAGTGGCGGGGGCAGTGGCGGGGCAGTGGCGGGGGCAGTGGCGGGGGCAGTGGCGGGGCAGTGGCGGGGGCAGTGGCGGGGGCAGTGGCGGGGGCAGTGGCGGGGGCAGTGGCGGGGGCAGTGGCGGGGGCAGTGGCGGGGGCAGTGGCGGGGGCAGTGGCGGGGGCAATGGCGGGGCGGCAGCGGCCGGCGCCAGTCGAGGCGCGCCGCCGAAGGCCGCTCCGGCCCATCGGCGTGAAGGCCAACGGCGGAAAGCGAACCGGCGTTCCCCAGGGGACAATTCGGCGCGGCTGGCCGCTCGCCTCGCCTCGCTCCGCCGCCGCGGCGGCTCCGGTCACTGCCCCCGCCCCCGCCCCCGCCCCCCCAAGCCACGAGCGGCCTCGCCGCGGCGCCGTGCCACGTTCAATTGCCAGCCGACCGACAGAAATATTGAGGACTGAAATCAAGTTTCATCAGAATAGGACACATTCTGACATTACGTTCATTTACAACAACAATTACCCCTCGGGTGGCTCAGGGCCAGTGTGCTAGCTTTCTGAAAGGTAGTTCCGGGTTCTATTCCTGGCATGCGCAAAAATGAACTTGTAGCATTCATAAAAGAAAGTGCAATTTGATATTCATTCAATGGAGGTACGTAAAGTGTAAAGCATGAGTAAAGGGGCTCATGAAACATTCACAAATGTGGTCGTCTTGCCAATGTGCGGACTTGGTCGTCTGCAAATAATATGGTGTTTAGAGATTTGTCATTTATTTTAAAATGTGTTTTCAACTGCCCTTGCCATTGCCGGACAATCTCGTCTCTCTCTCTCTCTCTCTCTCTCTCTCTCTCTCTCTCTCTCGCTCTCTCTCTCTCTCTCTCTATATATATATATATATATATATATATATATATATATACACACACTGAATAGTGCTGGCGAAAGTGGACACCCTTGTTTGACTCCTTGATTTATTCCCATAAATTTATTACTTCTTTGAGATCCTTTATCAATGCATATTTTAGTGTCGAAGTAGAGACTGTATATTACTCCTATTAGGTGGGCTGAGAATCCTTTTTTATGCCTTATTTCCCAGAGTTTATTTCGGGACACTTTGTCGAAAGCTTTTTCATAATCTATAAATAGTATATATGTCAGTAAGTTTAATTCTCTTCTTTTCTGTATTAATTGTTCCACTTCGAATATGCAGTCGGAACATGAGCGGCCTTTCTTGAAACCGCACTGTTCTTCCAGTAACATATGCTCATTAATAATATTAAATCGCCGAGTTATTATTTTGGCATATATCTTATAGGCTGTGTTGAAAAGACTCATTCCTCTGTAATTTTGGCAATCGTGCCAAAATTACCTTTTTTGAAGATCGGGCATGTAATTACTTTCCTCCAATCTTCGGGAATGGTATATCTCCTCCAACACATATTTATTATTTCGAGTAATCTCCTTCTTATTTCGTTCGGTGCGTACTTTAGTAGTTCGGCATCCATGCAATCAGGTCCTGGCGATTTCTTATTCTTGAACGTTTTAAGTGTATTGTTCATTTCGTCCAGTTCAATGGGATCCACTTCTATTATTTTTTCCGATAGGGTGTTTTCAGGAGTCTCTGTGTTTGTCTACAGAGACTGATAGTATGTAAACCATTCTTTCTCGGAGAAGTTAATTTTTAATGTATCTTTTTCTGTCGAGTTTAGATACTTCATTATTTTATAGGCAGTGTCCTGTGATCTATGATAGTCATGTTCAATCTCGCTTACATATCTATCCCAACTTTCTCGCTTTATACTGTAGGTAAGCCTTTTCCTTTTGATCGACAATTTCTTGTATTTCTTCATTCCAATTTTGGACACCCTTCTTATTCCTTGCTTTTGTTCTTTTGCCTAGGACTTCTTCTGCTGCTTGTAATATTATCTCCTTAAAATCTTGCCATTCTACATTTACATCTGTACCGATTGCTCTTTGATCAATAGAGGATGACAATCGTGAGCAGTATAATCTTCTTATACTCTCGCAGGTATACTTTAAAGTTAGTTTTATTTTACGTAGCCTTCGTCTTTTTCCTGTGGATCCATTTCCTAGGAATTTTAAGTTTACAAAGAACTAAGAAGTGATCCGTACTAACGTCGCAGCTCCTATATACTCGTGTATCATTCACGTATGGGGAGAGTTTCTTGTTGGATAGGATATAGTCGATTATTGATCTCGTATCTCTTGCTGACCATGTGTATTTGTGTATATCTCTATGTCGGAAGAGGGTATTAGTTATTTTAAGCTCGTTAAAGCTAACAAAGTTTCTCAGGGCTATGCCGTTCTCATTTAGAGTTTGTTCTCCATTGTTCCCAATTAGATTTCCCATGATTTGTTGTCCAACACGTGCATTAAAATCACCTCCAATTGCGGCATAATCTGTCTTGTTTATAGTGTTTAAGTGAGACTGGAGGGATTCATAGAAGTTAATACTTTCTTCTTTACGTCCCTCTTCAGGTGCATATGTGCAAATAATCGTAATATATCCTGTAGCTGTTTTTAGTCGCACGTTTATTATCCGGGCGCTTACAAAGTTATAGCTCTGAATTCTATTTTTTAGGGAAGATTTAATCATTATTCCTACCCCTGATGATGCTCTTTTATTTTGAGGGACTCCGCTATATAAAAAAATGTAGTTTAGGTATTCCAATGTGCCTTTTAATTTTTTCTTTGTTTCGGTGATGGGACATGTATCTACGTTAATGTTTTATAATTCTTTTTGTAATATTTCTTCTTTTTGCGTCAAACCTCTTACGTTCCAAGTAGCTAGGTTCAAGTTCTCCAAATTCCTTTCCCTATTCCTGTTCTTTGCATGGGTCGTCATGTGATTGGTCCGGTTGTTCTCTTGATGGTTATCAGTGATGGGTTGTCTCCCGGCCGTGTTACGAGCACTGCGCGGGACTAGCTTGGTAATGGGGCTGCCATCTTAACTGCCCCCAAGCTGGCAGAGTGCATTATTTGGAGCACTATCCTAGAAGCGTTGCTTTCCCCGCATTCGTTGTAATATCGCAGGTACTGGGCCGCATCTGCCCTGGAAGATATAGGAAGCTTGAGGTGTCGCTACTTCCGCCTCTTCTGCCGTTGGCCTTCCCTCGCTGGCGTCCTCATACTCTTTCATGAACTTTTTTTTTCGGGACGCGCCAGGCATCAGTAAAGTCAGCCGACACGAAACGGCCCGAAGAAAGCTCAAAACCCCGGGCCCTCTACCGGAGGCCACCCCCAGCGCTGCACACCCGCAGCCATGGGCCCCGAACGAGGAGTAGGAGAGAGTTTGTGCCACCCCGGACGTTAAAGCGCTATCGATCTACGCAGAAGCAGTTAGGGTTTCGCACCACTTTAGTGCAATGCGGAGGCACAGAAGATCGACAGTGCTGCGCTCTGGCGTGCACAAAGTTCCTAGTGTGCGACATCGATAGCAAAACATCGAAGTTCAGAATTAAAAGATCGATGTACAAAATTAGAACAGGTGTTAAAAATACATCGGCTAAAAGTTTCTAGATTGGATTAGTAACCTCTAACATTACATTTGTGTGCATTAAAATTTAATTTGACAGCGTTCGTGTTTATCAATTCGCCGATTAACGGTAAGAGAAGAAGGGGCAGTCCCTACGCCCACAGCGTCTTTGTTGACCTTATCTCATTGTGTGAAATTAATATCAAGAAAGTGGATATACAACGGCATGGAGGTCGTTTCGGGCGAGTTTGGTCGACGAAGGTATTGAAAACAGTGTTCTTTTGGTTCCAACCCATGAATAAGTGTTACGATCAGTTATTATTTCATATTTTAACTTTTATAGTATTGTGATCATGGGAAATTTCAAAAACAAAACATTGGAAAAGAAAAAAAATGATGTTAATACATCAATGTTTCAAACTGATGTTTCTACAAAAACATCGATGTCGCATCCCTAATGAGAACATCCGCCGACCTCCAACGAAGACAGCAATGGCAAATGGAAGGATCTTCCGTGGACGCGACCAACTGGACAAACACCAGATGACATTGCATCTTCCACAACGCGGCTAGGAGCCATTTTCACTCTCTGCCCGAGGGCTTTCGAGATGCACATGTCAGAAATTTCTGCATTACTGTCATGAAATGTACATTAAAATAATTATCAACAACTCACATTAAATTTAATGTACACATGTATTCCAGGATGTGAGAGTGAAAGCTTTCTGGACATATCTGGAAGGAAGGATTGGATCTTGATGGACTGGTGATTCTGAATATACGATATGAATGATAAGAGGCAGGGGAAACAGGGGAACCTTGCATTACATTTAATGTACAAATATATTAAGCTTTTTTAATGAACCAGATTACAATACGTTTATTATACACTGCATTAATCTACATTAAATTTAATGACATTTCTGGCAGTGTAGCTACGCCTGTGCACTCCGATTCTATAGTGCGTCCTCCCTACGTCCCTACGTCACGGTGGCATGTCAGTTATTCGCGTCTTTCTCGGCCGTGCCGCTACATGTCCATTATCGAGACCGCATAGCAGTGCTGAAAACGGTCGCGATCATGCGACATCTCTCGGCGCGATAGAGAAGCCGCGAAATAATGCCGCGGTGAAGAAGGGCCTCGAGGGGCCGAGTTCCGAGCGGTGAGGCGAGCGGACCGCCCGGAAGCGCAGGAGGGACAGGGCGAGGCGGGAAGCGCCCGGGGCGTCTGGGCGCGCGCTGCCGCCATTCCGCTCGAGGTCAGAGAGACCAGCGGGACAAAGACCACACCACATTGCGTCTTCGACTCGATGGAATTAATCAGCAAGCGATTAGAAGTTAATCAGTTTTGTGTGGAAAATGTCTTGCAGAAATGCAAAAAACCTTGCTTACAATTTGTTAGACTGTACGATATCACACACACGAAAAAAGAATTATTTTCTCATACATTTTGTAAACCACTAGTTGCCAATCTGTGGGATCTTGCGTACAATTTCACTCCATTTTTAATCCCGCGGACCACTAATAAGAGTCGTTTTAAGAAGATAACCAAAATACATTTGTTTATTTATTTATTATTTTTTTTCGTTAATCGGCCGACTAGGACCACGCAAGCAAGCATCCTGCGTTTACCGTGGCTCAGTGTTTATTTATTATCGCGGTAGCAGGTGCTTGCAACAATTCTTAGGAGGGACCAGCATTTAGCTGGATCCGATTTTTATCCCCCATGGTTGTTAGCCCGGGGGTATGGAAGATGAGAGATGATAGTAATGGATTAGGAGGCGATAGGTGATCGTGGACTTTTGGAACCATCCCAGCATTCGCCTTTATGACCGAGGGAAACCACGAAAACCCCGGTCAGGATGGCCGGCCCGGGAATCGAACCCGGACCTCCCGATTACGAAGTCAGTGCGCTACGCACTGAGCCACTTCGCTCGGTATTTGTTTATTATTATTATTATTATTATTATTATTATTATTATTATTATTATTATTATTATTATTATTATTATTATTATTATTATTATTATTATTATTATTATTATTATTATTATTATTATTATTATTATTATTATTATTATTATTATTATTATTATTATTATTATTATTATTATTATTATTGGCTCCGCTACCTTTTTACACTCGAGGAACTTCGATCCCAGCTTCCACTCCTTAATTCCGTTGTGACTCGCCAACCCTTTGCGGGCAAGAGTTTTCTGCCGCCATAGACTCGTACGCGCGCGGGGTGCTGACAGGGAGGTTTGGAAGGGAACAGGTCGCGCTCCCATCGAGGTGTTACGAAGCTGACTTCCCCCGGCACGCACTCAGTCTCCACCAGACAGTATTTGGTCTCCACACTGCATTCGGGAAGAGGACTGGGAAGGTATTGGGTACTACATGGTGGTTGGGATGCAACAATGTCGAAGTGAACATGCGCAAACCGAAATTCGAACCAGCACATCCTGCTGGTCATATTACTTTTTTTAAATGTACACAATATTAAACTCTTAATAAATACTAGTTGTCTTTCGTAATACAAAATTTATATTACTTTTATTTCATTATAAACAAATAAAATAAAACAGTAAAACTTCGCGCGACCAATTTTTTTCGCGGATCATAGTAATTCATGGGCCGGTTGACGCCTGGAGTTCTGAACTCAGCAAAAATATTTCAAAATCTTGATTCCCAATTATTTTGGTTTTACAGAGCCAGTCATTAGATAACGCAATTTTGGCGCCTCTTACTTTTGCAGTTTAGTTCTACCACTTCTTACGATACCAACGTCTCCGACTATGTGTGTTTTGATCTGGACCTGAATCATGTGAAAGAGTGGAGATCGGAAAAGCTTTGTCCGTGGGATAGAATCCTAGAAAGGTTACAGTAGTAAATGGGTGTAGAGCAGATTGGATGCGAATATCTTTGACAATTTCTACACTACGTGTTGCAGAAAAGAAACTAAACAATTGTGTTATTTGAGAATATAACTAAACAATTTTTTTTTACATTTTATGTGCGGTTTCTTAAATTTTATAAATTTGTTGATTAAAGATTGGTAGCATTAAAGTTTTTAAAGGTAAAGGAGATTTCAATTTCACAAGACTAGAGAAGGAAAGGTTTCGGTATGCCAAGCATTCTCCTGTTAAAATTTCTTCGGTGGAAATAAAAATATATTTTCTGTGAATAATTAAAAAAATCTCTATATGCGTGTTTTGTAAATATAATACAGTTAAAAAAAACGAAGCAATTCAATGTTTTTGAGGGCCAAGTTATTCGATTTTTTATGAGAAAATTTTTTAGTGCAATACCTGACTGAAATGGGTGCGCTTCAAAACAATCCATGCACACAATGAATGTTTCTTTAATAAGTTCTCCTTCCTTGGTACTGGCATACATTATTTGCGTCAACTTTGCACAAGAGCGGTTATGTAAAGGACAATTGTATAGTTCATACTCAACTTTTTGTCAACACAGCGTACTCCATGCCACTTCGAATACATCATCTTGAGATAAAGTATGAGGATTTACTTTGTTCTTTGTTCCTTTACCTTACTCGAATGCTTTGTAAACTAAATTGCAATGACTTGCAGTTTGAAAGTATCACGAAACTTTCAAACTTTGATTTCTGTACTTTACCGTAACTTTCAGATATGATGTAAACCTAGTAATTTTCAATGATTATTTCATTAATATGCTGAGTGAACAATGGGAAGAAAGAATTAATTTAAATTCCAACCAATCCCTGCTATCAGAAAAAAGTTATCGACTTTTCTCTCAGAGTAATTTACGGTACATTCATTTGTTTTTCATTCATTGTCAATTATGTTCACCCTGTAAACACATTGCACAATTATTGTGTGAAAACAAACAATAAGAGTTAACGAAATATGAAGCGTTCCGGCGATTAACATTTTCAATCTACAATTGTTTCTCTCATACTACAAGGTGGTATCCAAAAACAAGAATTTCGTATAATTACTGGACATTTCATATTAATATTGAAACCTTATCTACAGATGAAACGATACACGATTCGCCAATAGTACGTGCAAAATTCTGCTTGTAGATCCAGTTCTAAAGACAAAGATATCACACCTTCCCATAATTTTAATGAGTTGTTTAATATTATTTTAATATTTATTTCTATTAATTGTCAAAAATATTTTAATTATCAATAAAAGACACATTTCAGAATTCATTAATATGTAGTAGGCCCACGTATATCTTCCATTGCTTTACATGAAATCAAAATTCCTTGGTACCTGAATAGTACAATATCTTTTCTTTAATTTATTTTGTTATAATAGTTTTGAGTTTGAAATAATTATATGCGTCGTCATTGCCAACAATATTATTGATAAAAAAAGCAGCTTTCGATGGCTTAGGCATCATCATCAGTTTTCTAATACAAGAAGAAAAACAAAAACATTAAAACGTGAATATTTTTTGATTTGACAACAAAATTATAATAAAGGTTACTAATAATTTACACTTTTTGGAAAATATATTTAACATTCTAAGAACTGAAAGAGGAAAAAAGTATGGGGGGGATTAAGTAATTCATTTAATAATAAAGGAAAGTGAATTAAATAGAAATAGAACACGTAAATTTTTTTTTGAAACAGAAAACATAGAAATGTAAGTTGAGCCATTCCTTACCTGCTGTATGGAAGCTACAAAAACGACTACGCGGGGTCGGGCGAGCCAAGGGGCTTAAGTACCCGGCCGTGGGGTGGAGGAGGGCAATGGCCTGGGTGCGGTGCGCTGTCTACTGTGCCGCCCCGAGGGGGTGCGGTGTGGGAGTGGTGTCTGATAATAATTTTAGTAAAGGAGAAGTGCTATGGCTTATGTTTTCATTCAATAAGATATTATTTAAATGAAAATGCAGGTTTTCTAAAGTTAATCTGGTGTGGTAGTGATTTTCTATTTCCAGTACACGAATGTCTGTGTGTGGATTGAATGTATGGCCTGTCTGGAGTAATCAATTGCCAATCATTTACTCCAGAGAGGCCATACATTCAATCCACACACAGCATTGCACAGCACAGTAAATGCATTTCGCATGGCCATACTATTTCATTTTAATCAGCAACCTACTCCTAATGGTAAGGGCGCCTGCCCTAACTTCATATTCAGAATACGGTGGTTGCACACACTATACTACCAAGTATAATTGTATTAATATTGAAATATTAGTACAATTACAAAAACAAAAACAGTCAATTGATTAACATTTGTTTGAATACAAAATATTTTGGTATACAAATTCATATTAGTGTCAAATTGTTAAACAGGAATTTCATAACCTCACAGTTTGCAACATGACGAAAGACCATATTGTTCCCGTTTGCGGGGAATACACACACACACACACACACACACACACACACACTGTGTGTATGTAGGGTGAGTTACGTACCTTTAGCACCTCCAGTTACTTTTGAACGGTTGAAGTTATTTCAATGCAGTTTTCACGAAAGCACATGAGGGAATGGGGCTAATTGATACGAGTTTCATCACTTGTATTTTACTACATATTTGAGGTAACTTGGTTTTATTCAAATGGAACTATACATACTTTTTCAATCTATCATAATGAGCGGTTCAAAGGCAAATTCAATGATATTCATATTGTCATATGTTAGATTAGAATTTTTTTGAGTAAGTTTGATTTTAAGCGAATGTAAGAGTCCGCCACACAAGGTCACGCAGCGCTTCCCGTGCTAGCGTGCGCGCGGGGAAGGGAACGGATCCTAGTATTTGAAGATACGAAGCATATTCCAAATTTCACAAAACTGTTGCAGTGTGTTTAGTTTCGAGATCCCATTAATATCCTGTAGTATGATACTCCTTTAAATTAAGTTGAAGTAACAATCTTATTTCAA
This sequence comes from Gryllus longicercus, assembly GCA_038098605.1. Lineage (NCBI taxonomy): Eukaryota > Metazoa > Arthropoda > Insecta > Orthoptera > Gryllidae > Gryllus > Gryllus longicercus. The sequence continues at coordinate 154,636 of JAZDUA010001033.1, read as the reverse complement.
TTCATACTACTTATGACAAATTCGTATTTTCTATCCATAAGTAATACAAAAAAATATGAAAATGCGGAAGGGTGGAAAGCAGAGTTCAGGAAAAAACTGCAACATTTTTGTGAATATTTGGTGACTTACTTTCATGATTTTCCACTTACCCAGAAATAATATCGGGTGTTACAGTAGGCAGCAACATTTTATTTATTTATTTGATTAATGAATCCTTGCTCTCCAGCCCTGAGATTTCTCCTACGTTTGGTTCTTTAATTTATGATTGATCCTTCTGCTTCATTTTATTTTTAACTAGTGGACTCAGCAATGAAGTGTATTACACATCACACACTACTGATCACGTGATTGTTTATCACGTTTTACGCGCTGTGCAAATATTCTAATATATGAAAGATTTTCAGGCAAGTATCGTCAGGCAAGTCTCGTATCATATTGTTAAAACGTTCTCTCTCAAATTTGGTCATGCGTTCGTTAGAACACTCTCGCGGAGAAATTTAATTTACTTAGTCGAGATTCAAGTAACAATTCTCGCTATTTCACAGAATATTTCACAGGAGCAGAATATTTGCGATACGCTCAATCCTTGACTGTGCGGCGGGTTGCATATAATTCAGGGGTGCCAAGTCGTCATAAACGAATAAAGCATCATGCCCGATGTAATTCAAATCACTTTTTAAACACTCCCAATACTAATAAGAACAAAGAGTAAATGTTTCAGCAAAATCGGTCGAGTAGTTTTTGCGTGTATGTGCGACGCACATACGCATATATATATATATATATATATATATATATATATATATATATATATATATATATAATGTATATATATATATATATAATGTATATATATATATATATATATATTTAGAGAGAGATATTTGACGTACGCAGACAAAATACAGTTCTTAAACAAGTGCATGACGTTGGAGACAGCCCGCTGCCCGGGGCGATGAGTGAGCGAGACGTGGCGCGCGGGGCCCGAGATAAGGACTCTTTGTTCGCCCACTCAACGCCCTCCCCTCGCCCTCCCGCGATCGCCCTCCGCGCCCCCTGCGCCCCTGCGCCCCGCCCCCCGCCCCCGGGCACACGTGCAGCCCAACAAAGGCGCTCTGCGACGAGTGCTCTACTTGGTGACAGCCGCTTTCGACTCGCGCACTCGGAGCGTTTGGCCACTAATAGGATTGCCGAAAGGATACCAATGGCATTCAGGACATCTTGTGACAAGGAAATAGTCCAGCGTACCAGGAACGTCTTTGCGTAATTGACACTTTGCTGGTGCCACAGCTGTGCCAACAACAGAAATAATGTTGGTAGCACGAGCTGCAGTTTGTAATAAAAGAAAACTTAAATAGTGTACTCAACACAATCATAATAGATGCTGGAACTGTTATCCCTTACTTGTTTCCCAGAGACATGTTTGCTAACAACATAAATGCAATTTATAATAGGAGGATCTGACTCGGCTCGGTGCGGAGTGAAATTCCTGGTGTACTATATCAAGTAAACAACTAAAGAGAAGATGAAGATAAATTTCATCGCACACTTGCAAGAATATCAGGGTGGCCACTCTTTTTCTAGGACTTTTCCCTAACTTTTGAAGGTTATTCAGATCCATTTCCTTATTTTTCCATGACAAAATTTGTGAAGTAATTCAAGATATTTAAATAAAATGTTAAATAAAACATGAGTGTTCAATGTTAAAACACTGTTATTGACTGAGCTCTTTTCCCACCTGCTTTCCAGATTTTCTTGCACAAAAAATATTTGCTTAACAACTTGCCTTTTCTTATGTAGTGCATAGTTCTGTGATGCAGTTCACAAGTATTCCCCATTTTTTAGGACTGAGTAGAATTAGAAGAAATAAAAATTCAGGACATTTGACACAAAGAAAAATCTGGATGGACATCGGGACACATGTTGATATTCACATGTCCCACTTTTTCAGCACGAATGGCAACCCTAAGAACAAACAACTTTGTTGATTGCTTGATTTTACATTGTGCAGTCATTCGTCTCTTTCAGATGTTAGTTGAACACAACTCTGGCAGACAGACAATAGCACAGTTTAATATAGATGGGAGAAACTCAATTCCGTTTTAGTGGCTTAGCATGTCTCAAAGTGACGTGTGAGAAAGGAGTAGAGAAAATTAAGAGTTCATTCTGTGCCTGGCTGGTAGGATTGAACCTCGAAAAGAGAAACCCATTGCACATGCGCTGAAGTTCAGATTTCCAACTGTCCATCTTCCACAAAAATCGAATGGCTGAGTTCGCCCAGGATAACTGTTGACACTACGCGACTCTGATCCTAAGTTGCAAGTCGCAAAGGTGCCGGATTTTCGACACTAGCTAGATAATCACGGCGAAACCAAGACTCTCAATCCGTCTCCTCACTGCCTCCACCTTGAAGCTATCGACGTTAGTATCGCTGGAGTCTAGCCAACCAAGCAGACGTTTGTATGCAGACCTGGGAGCAAGTCAATCAAGCAAGCCCTATGCTGCCCAAAGGTCGGCGGGCAGGAACCAAACTGGTGGGTCATTGGCGAACCCAGTAACACCTCACTGCGCCCACTTTGGTACTAACGACGTGAGTACCGCCGGGAAACTCGGCTCCGGAAGGGCGTTTCTAACTCCACTAAGAGCTTGAGGACTTGCGACCGACTGCCCCCCGCCCTTCGCGGGTCCCTTAGGGATAAGAAAAACTGGTTTTAAGGGCATAGGTCAAATCGAATCCAAGTAATGCACGATGTTAACGTCATCTAAGGAATGCTTGCGGTCCGCTGTTTTCCTTAAACCTGCGAACTTCTATTTTTTAAATATTGTATCTGTTTGATGCTCTGGGGGTATTTCCTTTCTAGCAATAACACACTTACGGGGTTTGTGTCAATGGTTTGTTCGAAATGGTACACATCCTTTACTTTCTTGCCTACCACCTACGTATCTAGTAAAAAGGAAGTACTGTAACGCTGTAACGAAAAGTGAAGATCTTTCGACAGAAAAAACTCGTGTTGAGGGCGGTTGAAACATGGGCAGGATTTTCACTAACTTTCGTATTTCTCGATCTGTCTGGCTGATTTCGTGGTTTCCTATTGCTTACTGTATTAATAAAGAAGGAAATTCTTTAAAGAAAATGATGAAACGTTTATGTGAATAAATTTTAATTAATATAAGATCTATTTACGTAACGGTTTTGACATATTGCACGTCACATAATAAAGTGACAACTCAAAATTGGTGAGTTTATACTACCAGTGAATAATTCATATTTGAATTTTCATTGTGTATTTAGTGAGATTAGTCCAATAAGTTAGTTACATAGAAAACAGGAAAAAATAATAGAGTCGTACAGTGGTAGGAATCTCTGCGTGGTTAGCTCCAGTTTTTTAGCTGTACTGAAAAGTATGCTTCTTTTGGTTGTGTCACTTTTCTATCTGATGTCCAATATGTGTAAATTTTCGTTTACTTACTTTCGCACTTATGTTTTGGAAGAGAATATAACGTCAAATCGCAATGTTTTATTTTACTGCTTCAGCAGATAGGTATTCAATTTCTTTTGCAGTTTTTCTGTTTTGTATTATTAGCTAGGAGTATCATTGTCGGTTGTTTTCTTGAACAGTTAAACGCTTTCGACATTCCATACTGATACATACGGACAGCTTGCAACTTTCTCCATTAAATATCGCTTGTTTGGTCTTATCGAAAAGCACATAGTCTCATACGGTACTGAAGTTCATTTCATTTGACAACAAAAAACCGCGACGGCGGCGCCTGATAGCTTCATCCTTCAGATATGACCGCCTAACGGCAGTCATTGTTCTTTCGGAACTTAATATTTTTGTCTCTTAACGGTTCATCAAAAGCTCATAAAATTCAGAGCAACCGATGTAGTGAGTGGTGCATGTTAAATATTGAAGAAAAAATAAGAACTCTTGGAAAGCATAATATTCCATGGATTTGATAACCGAAAAACTGCAATGATTCCAGTTTCCGAATTTCAAAACGGTGTACGAATTCGTGTTATTTGAAATGTTGGAGGATTCGAATACTCGAAGGTCCCTTCCGTGATCATAAAGCTGTGGAAGAATCTTCAAATAGCCTGAATCCGCTGGAGCTAAGTCCGAGGCGAGAGTTGCAAATTGGACTGGTCCACCGGGTAAACGCCCTTCTAATAAGCGTCCCGTTGGCCGGACCGGTTTGCTTTTGTGCCCTTGCACCTGAAGTTTGTCCGAGAGAAGTTCACAGGTTGGGGCACAACTGCAAGTTTCAAATAGGAAGTTCAACAGCATGATGAGGTCAAGGTGTTTTTACTCTCGAGTTAAGATCATTATCAGATCTACAATGCACTATGGTAGCGTGTTACGTAAGGTAGGTTGACGTGAAATGGGACAACTGGTCAACTCCACGAATGTTGCAAGAAACATAACAACTTGTAACACATGTTATTATTATTACTTAATATTTGTTATCGCAATATCTGTTTTTTTCAATTACATTTAACTAGCATGAATGAAACGTCTACACTTTGTTTCGAATAATGCAAACGATTCAACTGGAGCTGCTTTTAATTTTCCATTTGCTGAACTTTGATCAATGCTGTGTAATAGAAAAATTGCATAAAGTATACTTTGATTTTATTGCCTGATAGATTTGACGTCAAAACCTGTTAAAAACTATGTGTGGCGCATGGGAGAGATGTACACCTTCACTTGAACTCCGGAATCCCTACCCTCGCGCATGTTCTATTCTCTGCAGAAATGGTAGCAACGAACGTTTTCGGCAAAACGTGGTAACAATAAACAATTTACAGGAAGCAGTTTCAAAAGTTTGTTATTAGAAACACAACAGCAAAACAAGTGTTCTCTGTACGAACCCTAAGGATCTACTCGTATTACTGTTTTACCCTTAACGGGACGTCTTGCTTGCGTTTGTATTAACGAATATTCCCAATTAAACAAACCGATAAACTTTAATACGCAATAATAAACAAAAGAAACTATTCACTTATCAAATTAACTACAATCCAAAGATAAGCCATCACTAAGGCATTGTCCTTAAATTTCGTAATGCTTAAGAGAGCTGGAGGGAATTTGAGGCAGAGCTACTCTGCGTTACATAGCGAAGGGTAATATTAGTTTAGTGTTACATAACGTTGATATTTTAAAAAAAAATCATTTTCTCTAATAATTCGTTTTATTTAATCTCATACTAAAACATTAAATTATTAACAAATTAAATTAAAAATATAAGTAAATTAATGATATGTTGTAATTGTTGCAATAATCGAAATATTGTATTTGTGTTTATGATTGAATCTGTTAGATTACAAAGAAAATATTAACATCTTATAATTAGTATATTCTAGAATCCAATTAAATTGACACAATAATCTCTTACCCATATAACATCCACGAGGGCGTGTACACAGCTTTTGTTAGAAAGTATCGCCTATGAATCCTTCCTTCACTCAAAAAATTGTCTCCAATCTTTTTGTTGGGTGCGTTCAGCATCATCAACTAATTCTAACTTAAGTAATTATCTTTCATAAATTTTAATCTATTATGGGTAATGTATGATGGTAATAATGGTTAATGTATTATGAGTAATAATGTATAATGGGTGCATAAGTAGGTATACAGAATGTGTACTATGTTTTATCTGTTCTAAGACCGTTTTTCTATTCTTTCAAATATTCAGATAATCACTAATTTACTTAAGATGTGTTGGTTGTGAATTCCAGTTACGAAGTACGGGGACAGTATAAGATACACGGTATGACACAGTGTTGTGTGGGAGTATGCACAGCAATAATGAAAGTGATCGCTCTAGCGGAAGCACTTCGAAGTTCTTAAAGAAGTGAGTTTGAGAGCCATTGTACAAGATTTTTTGGAGGATCAAGTGACTATACAGTATTCTATTTTTTCAGTAGAGAACACTAGAGAACTTGTTTGTTTGCAGATACGTGATCGTACTTACAAACCACGAACCTGAAACGTATGTATGCATTTTGGGCGGTTAGCCACTTTCGTTGTTGCTAAGATTTTAAATCACTGAGCAGGAAATCACAGTAATAGAAGTAAGGGGCAATCAGTGAATTGATTAGGTTCATACACGTGTTTATAGGTTGTAGTTCTCGTATGCGTTTTAGAGCATGAATGCCTTTGAAGGTTTTTTGGCAAATATTACCTACTTGCGTAGTCTAGCTAAGAGTGTTGTCTATTGAATTCCTAGGTTCTGTACGTCGTTGCACTAGGGAAGAGAGGAGCCATTTAAACTGATTGTCGGAAAGATTTATTTATTTAATTTGTTGATGGCATTGCGAGACCGTATTATTAAGCTTTGGGACTCTCTTAGGTTTAATAAAAGTTCTAATGTTGTGGTCCATTTATTGAGAGCATTCAGGTATTCGTTTATTTTCTGAACTAAAGAGTTTAGCTCCGATGAGTAGCAGCTGACAGTTGAAGATCGCTCCCATACATTTTATGGCGACAGTATTTAAGACATTGCATTACGTCATTTGCGTAAATTAAGAATGCTCACGGTCCTATAACTGTGCCCTGCCCCGGGCGGTTCGGAAGGCACTGGATCGTCTTTCGAGAAATTGCGAGAACCACCATATCGCGGGTTTAGTGAAACACACTTCTTTCATTTTCTCTCGCAGGATATCGACCGAGACTAAAGCTTTACTGAAATCGAAGATAATAAGTATGGCGATTCTGGCCTCTTCAATTAAGCTTAAAAGCACCCTTCCTGTACGTCTGTCTGATAAGAAACAATGTTAATGTTCGTTTAAGAGATTTTTGCGCTCTTGATAGTTTTTAATTTGATGTGACGCAATTTTTTCTAATACATTACAAATTGTGGCTGTAATACTAATAGTTTTGTTCTCAGGAGGATATGTTATTTTAGAAAGGGGATAGTCGAGCGTAGTTTTCTAAGAGGAAGGATAAATTCCTCTTTTGAGTGAAAAATGTATTACACGTTACAAGGGGATATATTAATCCGCCACTAAGTTTCAGTAATTTGGCGTTAATATTGTGTATTCTGGAGGCGCTTGATTTTAGAATGAATAGTTTTGAGAACACCAATATTAATTGCAAACGCGAAGAAAAATTCTTCACTTTTGAATTTCTAGGAGTGGAACTGTAAGTTTGATAAAGTCGTGTTTTTCACTAATTTTCGAAGTGGGAAGACATATTAACGAAACGTTGATTTAGTTAGAATTTGGAGTACATCAATTTGTAGCGGTGATCGTGAATTGCCCTTGCCAAGTGTGCGTTGAAATGTTCATATTTGTTTCGAGTCGCTGTTTGCACCTAAAGGTTTGTGGTAATATTTACATTTCGTGTTTCTCAATTTTTTGTGTAGCAAGATTTCGTAATGTCTTGTATTGCATTCCGTCGTTTTTGAATATTGTACTTTGGAAACATTTTAAATGCGAGGTCTCTTCGTTCGAAAAAGGAGCGTATTTCGTATGTTATCCAAGGAGCCGGCAGACGTGTTACAAGAGCTTTCCTTAAAGGTACGAGCCGATCAATCAGTTGATGAGTGATGAGTGAACGTATTTACTTTAGTATCTCTCGAACTTCCTTGAGAGACAAGATGGCAGGGCAAGGACATATCGGTAGAGAAGAACAATTCAAGATAGAAGCTTTTAAAGTGTCAGAATTTGAAAAATCTATTTGTGTATCTAGCGCATTTCGTACTGTATCAGGGATGCGGGAGGTAGTGTTTATATAGTCCGGGAACTGGAGATTGTGGAATTTCTCTTTGTCCTGGTTCGATGAATTGAGATCTTCTATCCAAGTATCTGTACCGATTGTTTAATGAGTTGCATTTAGTGGAAGAATGGAAAGATTTACACATATTTCGCCAAACATAAGTTTGTTGGCGTTTTGTTGGCATGCGACGTAAAGCTCAGAAGATTACATTGAAATCGCACACCAGTATTATGTTGTATTTACATGAGCTAGACGCAATTTGTCTGTCAATTACTTCAATATTCCCAGTTTTTGGAGGGCAGCACACTACGCCTCGGGTAAATTTTTTGCTAACTATTGAAATTTCAATGAAAAGGTATTTGTTACACTGATTAACGGTTTCTGTTGATGATACATTATTGTATGTGCAATTAACGAGAAGATAAATAATGACACCTCCCTGTAAGGGTGAGGGTTCCGGTCACTTCTAAGAAAGCGGTATTCAGGAAGCGTAACAAGTGTTGTATTAAGTGACCTCTTTAATCACATTTCTGTAAACAGTAGAGCACGAAAACAGGGTGTTGAAATTAGTTCTCGCATTTAATAAACAAGATAACATAGGTATTAAGCATTTGCGTGACATACAAATAAAGATCGTGATAAAGATTTTGGAGTGAAGGTGTAGATATATGCGATAAACTAGAACTTCACAAAAAAATACGTTGAGACACGTGGGACTATGCAAACAAAATTTCATTAAAATCCGATCTGGTCATGCTGGGGGGCCTCGAAACACTTGATAAAATACAAATGAATGTTAACTTCATTCGAAAAAATGTTAGGGCCAAAAATGTTCAGTGAAGCAGATAGACGATTCGTGAAATAAAAAGGGATCCATAAATTAGAGTTAGAAGACGCGTGGTTGCTGACTGAAATGAGTTGTAATTTTGTTGTTGTTTGGAATTAAAGTAAGTGTTTCCATGAAATCATAAAATTGAGTGGATTTGAAGAATTATACTAAATGTTTTTTTTTTCGTTAATCGGCCGACTAGGACCACGCATTCAAGCATCCTGCATTTACCGTGGCTCAGTTTTTATTTATTATCACGGTGGCAGGTGCTTGCGACAATTTTTTTTGGGGGGACCAGCATTTTAGCTGGATCCGATTTTTATCCCCCACGGTTGTTAGCCCTGGGGGTATGGAAGATGAAATGATGATATGATGATAATGGGGGTGAAAGGACAACACATACAGACATACACAAACACACAAATACACCCATGCCCGAGGCGGGATTCGAACCCGCGATCTTCTGGTCCGAAACCACTCCGGCACTACTGCCTTAGCGATCTCGGCCATCTGATCGGCACTAAATGTTTTAATATTATTAAATCTTCGAAATTCAAGAACCAGCCGCTTCAAAGAAATGGTTTCAGTGACTATGGAAACAATTGGGGTTTCACACCATGAACCGTACGACCTGCCACATTGATTGGACATTGTACGAACGAACTAAAACGAAAAATTGCAAATATAAAGTAGTTTTTCAATAAACAAACCGAAATATCAATAGAATTGGTAGGGGAAGGTCACATTAGTCAGCAAAAGAGCAGTGTTACAAAATGATTTCACCAGAAATTCAATGTGAAGTACGTTGCATTGCATCGGTGAACCTATGTAAACGAAAAAAAAAGAGTTAAAAACATAATACTTAATGAATTTATTAGAGCAACCTTTAAGACGATTCGAAGACACAGATATCAAATAAAGCGTGAGAAAATCCAAACTCACACCTGAAATGTTAAAAAAGGTTAATTTTTTCCAAATAGTATGAGAATTGAACCAAAGAAGATAGGAGTATGGTTTGTGATGTGTTTGAAAACAAAACACCATGAACGAGAACAAACACTTGTAAAATTATAGTAGTTTGCTTCTTAGGCGATTCATCAATCCAGAACTTCCAAGACCAGACAGCCATTCAACGCAAACGTAATGAAAATGACTGCGTAGTGGAACGGGGAAATCGTCTTTACTTTATGTTTTGATCAGTTATTAGTTATCCGCACAAAGGAAGTCTACTTTGGGCAAGGAACCATGCGTCAGGCTTAGTATAAATGTGCTTTAAGAAAATTTTCTTCCTGATGTGAAAGAATGATTAACACACGATGATTTTGTGTTCATGCACGACCAGACGCAGTGCGACAAAGCTTTAATATCAATATATTTTCTCAAAAAAATTATATAAATAGATTGTCCTGGCAGCTTTTTCAATTTGAAACAGATAAAGAAAGTGTGAAGAATTAAACAAAAAGAAATATAGAAGGATATAATGATTACTATAAAGTAATAACTCATAAAAATACAAGAGATTTAAAAACTTTTTCTCATTATCAAGAAAGGTCATAAAATGTACAGCAGTTGCCCTGAAGTGCATCAAATCTAATGAGCATCCCAAGCGGAAATTTGCAAAATATTCAATAATTGATTTTCAACTCAAATAATTTATAAAAGTTCTAAACCATCATTGTTTATTCTATTTCTTACCCAAATACACGAAAAAAATGTAAAATCAACCAATAAACATTTTCATGTAAGGTCTTTTCATGTAAGAAAGGCCGTTTAGGAACATATTTTAATATTACGTATCTCAGAACACCTCTTGAGTGTAAAAATTGGACCATTAACTGCAAGTCTACTGTCAGCTCTGCTCGTTCCTAAACATCAAATTACCTTCCGCTGGTGCTCAAGAAAAATGCATATCTAAAAATTATCATGTGTCAGGAAATAGGTTTTATTTGGCGGATCTTTTATTTCAGGGCCAAAATAAAAAGATTTTTCTCCAGGGTACAACATCGATTGTCAAGATGTTTTGAAATGTTTACTAGTAAAAGATACCATTCTCTAAATATATTTCATTACTTAACAAACGAACGACGATTTCTGTAATGTGTCGCTCATCCTGTATTCTGACGATGTAAACTCAAAATTGAAAAAGAGAGTGCTAATTAAATCTAGTTTTCAACTGGGCGACTCCCGAAATAAAATATATCTGCGTTCCTTACTTTTGGATTGAGATATGTCGCTAATAACAATGATTACGAAACCCTCGAGCGAAATGTGACAAGTATTCTACTGATCGCGTTGCCGCGTGTGTTATTGGCGAACAGAGGTTGTTCACAACCGTCTATCGTGCGTCGCACCGCGTTCAAGAACCAGAATGAGGGCAAGTGAAGGACGACGGCCGACGGTGCGGTGCACCGCGATGCGATAAGACGCCACGAGGTGGGGGGCAAGGTTTCCAGGAGCTCTCCGTTACAAGACCTTATCGCTGGAGATGTGGAAAGGCTTAACACATAGGGCAAGGAACTGATTCTTACAGCAAGAGTATCCAAGCAGTTGAACTGTCACAGTGCTGAATACAAATTGTCAATATATAACTGCCAAAGCTGAATACAAATTCATTATTTTTCGGAACCTTCAGAAGCTATTAAAATGTGTTTGCTTACATGTGAAATTGGGTGTTTGTTTTGCATTAAGATACAATAACTAAAACTGGTATGAATGAATTAATTTATTTTATATCTTTGTAAAAATACAACAGTTGAATAATAATATACACATTCTCGATATGCATAATACACACAAGATACACAGTACATACATACCGGAATATGTTCGCTACATACTAAGCCCTTTCCTGTATTCATCAAACATACTGATCCTTTCACCTTGGACCTCTAATTACCACCTCACCTAATTTGAATATTCTACCTGGCTCACATTCTTCCTTCCTCAAACGCAGACGTCTCTCTAAAATAAGTTCCCAATCTTCCTCTTCCATTTCACAGATCCTACATTTTTTCTTCACTATAACTCCAATACTTGCTAGATCTCAATTCATTACCTAGCCCATATCTTGCTAACCTACGTCTGTCACTTTTCTTAAATTTAATTTTGAAATAGATGGTAATATCATCCACCTGAATAATTTTAAAATATTTATTAAAATGTGAATGCCTTATTTTTTCGTAATCTTCCAGAAATAACACATACTTTTCTCTTCTCTCTGAATCAATTCTTCAATTCAATCTATACCTTCTCCCCTTAATCGGGACACCTCCTCTAACGAATAACCTCTATTATTCTAAAATCTTTCTCTCTCCCTTTCCAATCAGTCTATTTTTTTATCTATTTCCCAACAAACTTGCTTTAATAACCCAACACTCCTCCGAAATCACGGCATGTATTGTATGGTGTTCAATTTCAAATCGTAAGTGTGCAAGGTGGCAAGTGTCCTGGCCGTTGAGGCAGATCTGACGCCCTTGGAAAGAGTTTAGCGCTGTTCGCAATGTATTGCGAAGCTTTGCTCACCGTCGATGCATCTAAAGAAGATTTTCTAAAGAAGTTTGGATTGACTGGAGTGAACAGTGCGTAGCATTTGCAGTAAATCATGCAAATTTCGTGCGTGTCTTTAGGAGAAAGGTCGTATTTCCAAACAAGAGAAAATTGTCTATTTTGGGGGAATGTGGGCGACGCATGGTACGTGGGAGGAAAATGCTGAGCTCGCGCAGCGAAACGTAGTTCCCTCCGATGATTCGTGGCCGAAGGGCACCTGAGTGATAGAGATGTGGGGAACAGAAGAAAATTAGGACGAAGTTGGGATCTTCCTCATGTCAATAAAACGTACTCCGTATAAATATCCATTATTTAATAATGAAGAGTAGTCGCTCAGTATCCTGACGAAATACGAAAGCCCCAGAGGCTAATTACACAGTGCGACAATGAAATTTACCGCAGAACAAAAATATATGATTGTTATGTAGTTCAGGGCCCTGTTGACAATGTTGGAAACCATTTTTCGCCATCACCTAAACTTTCTTCTGGAAACGCAATTTTATCTGCGATTTGTTGCGTTCTGTTGTGGCGGTGCTTATTACATACTGTTATATCAGGAATATTATTGCCTAGCGTTGTGATTAGAGAGAGGATGATGCAAGTGCATAGTGAAATCGCACAGTCTCTATTCTTCAAGAAAGTAAATCCGCTAGCGTGGAGAATACTATTTGTATATGTTCTCTTGTTTCTTAAAAATAATTCATAAAATATTTTCTGTTATGTGTGTGGCTAGTTTAAGACTAAGTCTCAAAGACTTCCCATTTGTACTGTGAATTAAAGATAGATGAGGGTAAGTTTTGCTCCCACGATTTAAGAGCCTGGTTGCATGGAACCCACCCATCTATGCCATTTGCCATACCACAGTTGTGGAGGAAATCTAGAAACCACATTATAGTAGATTGCTATAAACTCGGAGGGTTCCGCAGAAATATTGTAATACAACGGGAGGAAAAAGAAATGATCTTTCACAAACAGAATTTATTAACTAATTGTTAGTCAGTTATAGCATTAAAAAGACAAACTTGTTTGGGGTATTTTACCTGATCTTCAGTTTCTCCATCAGGATATTAAGGAAAACCAAATAACATGGTAAACATGTTTCGTAGTGTGTTTCTCACACAGTACCATTTTGTGCATCGTCCTCCGGGGAAAGCGGGGAAGGGGGGGAGCGGTCTTCTAGGAGACTTAGCGGCTGGCTGTGTTTCAAATTAGTTTGGTCATTGAAGCAGTCGATTGTAGAATTACTTTCGTTTAACAAAAGTAACAGGAATCTCAAGTAAATTAATGCACACTGTTTCGTATCCAAATGTGGAATCTGAAATCCGCCCAGTTCCGCATTCTGATTGTCCCCCAGTTCCAACACCACCAAGAGGATGGAAAAATTAAAAAAAAAATACACATAGTTTGGTGTATTGTAATAACATAAAGTCTGCTTAATTTTTTTTGGATAATTTACAACCGAAAAGAATGGTGTCTATTTATAGATTCCTCAATTAGTAGTCTCTAAGCCACTCTCTTACATAACGAAAACGAAAAACCTTCGACACCAGTAGCCCTTTCCGTTCAGTTAAAAGGAAATCTACGAGACCATGAGGCTACTCCTGAAGTTTACTGGCTATTCGAATCACAAATGGAAAATCTGGTGTAATCTCAGAGTTCTGGGAGTTGTTGTAGGAAAGCACTGCTTATATAAAATATTGCTATTTCTAGGGCGACGTATAGTAGGGCAAGGAAAGAACATTATGTAGTCAAAGAATGGTCTTTGAGTGAAATTTTCTAACCTGGTGAAAAAAATGTGTAAAAAGAATCTCTAGTTGACGAAAACAGTGTGATGTTACCACCACTCCATCTAAAATTGGGCTTTATGAAGAATTTTGTGAAACAAATGGACAAAGATGGCCAGTGTTTCCAATTTCTACTATCTAAATTTCCTACCATTAGTACGAAAAAAGTAATAAATTTTCATTTGGCCCTTTGATCGGTCACTGGATGAAAGATATTACCTTTGAACATTTGCTGAGAGATACTGAGAGGACAGCTTGGCATGCATTGACAGATGTATGCGACAATGTCTTGGGAAACATAATGTCTGAGAATTGGAGGGAATTGACTGAACACATGTTCGACTGTTACAAGGCTACGTGGTGCAGCATGTCTCAGAAATTAAATTTCCTTCATTCCCATTTAGAATTCACCCCACCTAATCTTGGACATGTGAATGACAAAAACGGTTATCGATTTCATCAAGATATCGCGGCCATGGAAAGACGATAAAAGGGAAAATGGTCATCAAACCTTTTGGTGGATTACTGCTGGACCCTCCCACAACTTCGTATCATCATCCACTCTCAAACAGAAAGTTTCCTAAAAAATGTGGTAATTTGTAAGTACATTTCAAGCTTTATTTAACTTTATCGTACTATTTTCATTCTATTTATTGCAATATACAAATTAATTATTCAAATAATTAAATATAAACCATTTTTGTAACAGAAATAATCCTGTTATATGATCTGTAGATTAATACACAACAGATTTCTCCTGTATTTTTATTGAGTCATTTCCCCGTCTCTCGAAAGTAGTATATCTGGCGTTCGTTTTCCAGAGAAATTGGTACATGATGGAACATTTCTGACTTCATTTTTGCAATCAGCGAATGCGACTTAGCCTAGTACACGTACTTCCATCTCGCGGCAAGACACAGAGTTCAAATCCGTTGCACTGTGTTATCTTACCATGTATTTGAGATTCCTTGATTGCCATACAATAATCAAATAATGGAAACTGCATTGAAGGAATTCATTCAAGGAAGAGAAGAGGAACAAATTCCTTAAACACAATACTTCCAAACTTTATTCGCAGAAAAAAAACTTAATTTCCGTTAAATTCTTATTATGATATATATATATATATATATATATATATATATATATATATATATATATATATATATATATATTGTGTGTGTGTGTGTTCGAAATATTAATTTCTTGGTTTCGAAAGTATCGTTAAATTTATTTCATCGTCGAATCAGAAATGTCAATATCATACGTATGTCGCATTAGTGACTATGTTATATTCGTATATATGTTATTTTCAGTTATGAATACATTTTTTCTGGTAAGACTTCGATTACTATCACATGCTGCCACAGTAACTTCACCACAACCTCTGCGTCGGTAATCTGATACGAGTCATCTGCCAATTCGGATTGTGACCAACTCACCCACTTCGTGATTCATAATTTAATCATCTACGAGTTGGCTGCTGTGGTTAAAGAGTAGAAATTATCTGTGGCTTTAACCATCGTATCTGTAGACCTTCATTTGTCATATGACTAATGTCCCTTACTTCACGATGACGACAAATTAATACTTCCATTAAGTATTGAAAACAGTGCTTCAAATAAAATTCGAGTTGCTCAAGATCTTTCCTTATTAATTTTTGGTGTAAATAGTCGGGGCAATATCGTTTGAATTAACACAAAGTTTAGGATTTCAATTTGGTCGGCGGAGTTTTGATTTATGTAAAATATTAAAATATAATTTTAAAATTCGTGTAGAATTTTTTAATAAGAAATGATGTTATCGTTAGTAGAAAATGGAATTTGAGGCGCAGTATCATCATAGCGTTTTTATAGCGGGTGAACCACGTGCGGCTGCATCGCGGCCAACTTCACTGTTACAATAAATAAATAATTTAGTTTGTAGCTACAAATGGAAAATGCTGTAGAAATAAATTAAATTAAATTAACAAATACACAGTGTACGAAGCTGATAGGGCAAAGGAAATATTCAGCGTGAAATGAATAACGGACCTATTTTTAATATGAAACGTGAAACTGATTTAACAAAATATAAATGAAATATTTATTGTAAATTAAATTTTAAAATGTTCACATTAAAAATGAATTATTTCAAAGATAAAATAAAAGATAAGATTTAATCGTCGACGCAGCCGTAGTAGAGTATGGGAAACACCTTGGGTGTAGAAATAACTTTATTTAGTAGCAAGATTTTCTTGCAGCCATAAGAACCTTGACGATATACTTCCTGGCAACAGATGGTTCGTCTCTACGTGTCTGGACATTTTGTCAGCTACGGTTTCAGTTATAACTTTGTCCAGTACTGGCAAAAAAGTGATTGACTTGTAGTTCTTCGCCAAAGCGATGTCTGCCGCTTGTGAGCCATTTCGGGAGTTCCTTTAGGTTTTCTAAAATATTATTAGCAGCCTTTTCAAGATGCGAATATATTGTTGTTAATTTCATAATCCAATAATTCTGGATCTTATCAATCCCAGGGGATTTCCAGTTTCCCATGTTCTTAATTGCTTGGAAGATGTCTTCTTCCCGAGATTTCGTTAACATGTTCCATGGTTTCCACAAGTTCATCGGTAGCATCAACTTCAGACTGAGGCCAAGATGTGTCTTTGTGGTAGGATATGCTTTCCTCGTAGATTCCTGTCCAAAATGCTTCGACGTCATCTTCTGAAGGTGTGACAGCACTGCCGTTCAGTTTTTGAATATTTTTCGATGAAGTTTAGAGGTGCGCGTTATTTAGAAAATGCCTCGGCTGAGAGTGGTATTTCACGCCGAGTGGCGGATATTTGTTTTATAATTATTTTCGTCCTTGGTGGTACAGGACTGTTTACTTCATATTGCTGTAGGCCGTCGGTATTCTTGGCTGGCCCCAAAATTATCTGAGATACCAGATATCCAGTTGCATACACAATGTGATTGATTTCCGCAATATCTATATCTCTCCTGGACAGAGTTTGCTGTCTCTATCACTCCCTTAGCTTTGGCACTTACGTATTTTCTCTTCTACGGTGCACGAAATTCAGATGGAAGTTGACGAACTCTTTCTATCTCGCGTCGAAGGAGATTTCGTATCATTTTCACCACTGACGTATATTTCATTGGAAAGAGATGAACCTTCAACAGGACCGTAGCGTTCATGTTCGACACGTGAGTAGTTTTATCGAAGAACAGACTCCGCTTTTGCCAGCTAGTTGTTCTGCTGTGAATTTTCCATTGCTGAGTATGTATCGTCGTTGACTGGCAAACGTAATTGAATCTAGGGTCTCATATCTGGGTTCCGATCTTTCCATTCCTTGAAAACGTCTATTTCTGAGCCCCGCAGCTTTTGCACCATATTACATCCTTCAATTCATCCAATTTCCATCTCTGACGATAGTTTCGCGTAACTGCCAACTCTGGGTCTCTGAGAGTAACATCCGTGGCATAGCCAGACGTCGAAAAGTTGTCATTAGCTCGGTTTCGGAGCAGGTATGGGACATTGGTAGAACTAGACACGTCAAGATTCTTTACATTTCTTCTTCTATCCATTTTGCTGATTGGTTTTAAGTGAAGATTCGCAGAAAGTAAGTTCGAGTTCACAGATTACACTTAAGCGAGGGGTCCCTCCGATCGCCAGGCGGCATTAATAAACCCTGAGGGATTTTCAGTGACTGCTGAAAGCAGCCTCCTTCGCTGGCTAATGAAAGGTTCGGCCCTCCACTCTAATCAGTGGCCTGGTGTGCCCACCCATTTTCCCCTGTACCCTCCATGGGCCGATAACAAGAAATCAAGAGTTTCGTGGACCTCCCCTCTCTACTTACTTCCCACTCACCTATGGAGTACTTTGTCACCTCACCTTCAACTTGTTCAGCAAGGGAGTCCCCTGCCAGTGGTAGCCTAGGAGCAGCTAGGCTACTACTGACATAGCTCTCAGGCTCATGGGGGTGCTCAAGGGGTACCCTTATCAGCCCTCGAGGAGAGAAGGGCCGCTTTAAGGCCAACTTCATGTTGAGGACTGCCTCTTCTGTAGGTTCTCTTCTGCTGTTGTCGAGGTCTCCTTTTGAACTACTTCGTCTGACCCCTCCCCAAAAACCTGTCCGGCAAGGGAGGCCTTATCAGTAGCTACTGTCGGCATAGCTCTCCGGATCACGGGGGTACTCAAGCTCTACCACCAACGTGAAGGTCATGTACTACCGAAGTAGAGTTATTTATTATTATTATTATTATTATTATTATTATTATTATTATTATTATTGCTCTAATTCAGGACTAAAGGTGTTACTAGTCGTTTGAATATAAAATCTACTCCGGGTTGCAACCAGCTTCCTAAGGAGTAGACCTCTATAATAATTTGCGCATAATATGGGCCGTTCCTAACAAAGCAATATCTTACCCTTCCCAGTCTTTTGAATGATCTGGGAGTTTAGCGAAGTTCTTACACAAATTTTGCGGAACAAATCCCAGAGCTCCCATAGCTATCGGGACGATCTTCACTTACACATTCAGCTGATCTTGATTTCCAAAATCCTGATTAGTTTTATTTATGTAATAGTAATAATAATAATAATAATAATAATAATAATAATATACCCAAACCACATTTTCAATCGAAAAAGTTTAATTCAACAATATCTTTTGTCATAAATCTTCTATACACAAATCTTAAATTCTTAGATTTTGAATATTTCCATACCCCAAAATACTCTCATTTTTACGAGTTTCAGTTGCATACGGCGATGAAGCAGATAACTAAGTTACACGTACAACGATAACTTATAACACGATATCTCAAGTGCAATGTGTAGCGTAGCGAAATTTGCGTGGTCAGACGGAAGAGCGGGCCTGATGGCCCGAGTCTCGCTACGTAAAATAAGGCAAATTCAATTCAATTCAATTCAAAAATGTCTCTTGCTTTTCCCAATTTTTGATACTGTGAAGATAAAACATAATATATAGGGGAAAATGTAGTGCGCCTAATATTAATATATGTCAAAATACTTAGATCAGTTACACACTGCATCCAAACTTAATTTTATAGGTCAACCATTCTTAGATTTATTCAGTGTACCTAAACTTAATTTTATAGATCACAGTGAAGTGACTTGAACCACTTTCATCGTTCGAAATATTTTAGTCGCCCATTTCATAAAACCCTGTATACATACCATCCATTTTCTCCATTTATATCAAAACGTTTCTGAATCATACTGTTGAAAGTCATGTGTAAAACTGTTTTTACCATACATGTCATCCAATCGTTTTATTAGGAATAGTATTGTGACGTCATGGATACTCACAGTGAACACAGACACAGAGCTTTCATATAACACATTTATTTACAAAGAAAACACAACAAATATTTACAATTAATTTCCTTCTTACACCCTAGCTCTGATAGACCTACTATCCCCTGATCGCGGGAGCAATCCAAACCCGATTGATGATCGGTTTCAATTGTGGTATTCGCCACTCCTACTTCTGAAGCGCGCACAAAGCCAAGCTTCTGTGACCGGATGTCACACTGGGAAACAGAGTCCGTACTGGTGTACCAACTGACGGTTTGCCTCGATCGCAGGAGCGATCTTACCCGATTGAGATTCGGCGTGAGTCGTGGCACTCAACCACTCCTCACCTCGGAGCATGCACACAGCATCGCTCCCACGTGACCGCAGTCACCCAAGAACACAAAGTCCTCCACAGGCTCGTCAACACGTGACTTGCCTCGCGAGCCCTGCCCGCCGATGCACCGTCGTGGGGCCAAGTTTTGTGCAACTGCACGAGGTTCTCCCACTGTCTCCAGAACCCACTCACTGGCTCTGTGCACTCCCTTATATACTCGAGGCTCACGTGACGTACTGCGTTACGCTGACCTCGCCGGACCCTATTGCTGGCCATGAGAATTTGGGTCTCCGATTCTTAAGAGTCTCCGCGTTCTTGCATTAAGGAAGATCCCCTCTCTCCCTCCTGTGGCGAGGAGTTTTCTGTTACTAATCCCTTATCACGCGTCCCCAAATAGATGCTACGAGGCACGCTGGCTAATACGTTACAGTATTATGAAATGAAGTACATAGTTTCATATGAGTTTATTCTGCAGCATCTATTTTTTTCTAATAATAATTGGTATACCTTTAAAAAATAAGTGGTGATATCGCAATACTTAAATTATTATTATTATTATTATTATTATTATTATTATTATTATTATTATTATTATTATTATTAATCGCAATCCTCTTAAATTCTGTAAATAAGCGATATACCCTTTTAAAAATAATAGATGGTGTTATATTCTAAGATTCTAATGGAAATTATTCATTTTTACAATTTTAATGAAATATTCAGTAGATAACAATAATCAAATTCACTTGAATCTTTTTCTTAAATCTTTTGAATATCAAATATGTTTGGAATACTACATAAACGAAATAAGACTTATCATACTGAAAACAGTACTCAAATGCTTGTAAATCATAAAATGAAATTGTAGAAATCGGATTTTTTATTAGATTAGTCTAAAATTCCGTAGCATAAAAAGATTAATAATATGTAATTGGTACATTAATTTCGAAATTTTGAATGACTATTTTTCCTTCTCCTGATAATAATGTAGAATTTAATTATCATCTCCTTTTTTTGATTTTCATTGCTATAAAACATCATTCATAGTACGAGACGAAGAAAAGGAAATGGGAAAATCACCTTTCCAAGTATTTGTTTAAATATAAAAACTCCCAAAAATCTCAATGAGTACAGAAACACATCATCTTTCGTTCGGAGTTTAGGGTGCTAACCACACGTACCCCCTTAACCCATGGCGGCGAAGCAGGGACGTCGCCGGTAGGCCTTGGCCACTTTGCGGGCTATCGCGCCAAGTGCATTACGTACATGTAATATTATTCTTACTACGATCAGTAAATCGAAACGATTGCCATTGATAACTTTCAATTTTGTCCATATAAGGGAATTGTTTATTGTTTTAATTCATATGTACACTATTCGTTATAACACTAACTATAGTATTATTAAAATTTATATTACAATTTATGACAATTTATTTTATGATATTCGGGTACAAATAATGGATAAGATAGTTCATAAGTAATAGGCATTTGATAATTGAGTTGAGGTTTAAATGATGTGAGAATATTTGTTTCTTCATGAATTTCCTCGTTTTCTTTTAGAATTCTCCCTTCAGCGCAATTAAAATGTACGTTATTTGAATCAAATTAAACGAATTTAGGAATATTATTACCAATACTAGGTATGTTCTTTAAAAAAATTGACTTTCAAAGCCTAATAATGAATCAATAGAATCTACAGCATCAAAATTTTAATGTAAAGAAACTTTCAATTCTACTGAGAATACGATCAGGTTCAATAGTAATATTTGTTGAATTAAAGGGTGCTTGTGATTGTATATAATTTTCTAAACTTTTAATAATATATTGTCCTGAATGAACTGTGAGAATATGAATATCTTTTTTTGTTCATAACGTTAATTATTATTATTATTATTATTATTATTATTATTATTATTATTTGAAGTTTCATTATGTGTTAAAAATGAAGAATAGAATCCGACACATGCAACTCTAAAATACGTACATATTGGCGTAATAAATATTTCATATAATACTGACGATGATTCACTTAACTTCAATATTTTACTCATTTAAATAATTAAAAAAAGGTTGGGATCCAAAAAGACTATTAAAAAAATAAACAAATAAAAATAAAACATGAAAAGTTATTACCATCTATTCAAGGGCCTAGTGAATGTGGTAAAATATCTTTATTGATTGATAATTATATTATGCATCCAGGATGGTTAAATTGGAATAAAATTAATCATGTGTAAATTGAAAATGTCATGTTTATAAGTTATCACTACGATGTAATACCACTTGATGACTGTGAGGAACATTCATTAGTATTATTCGAGGATTGTATGTTAAAAAATCAAGATATTGTAAGAAAATATTTTACACGTTAGACATAAAGGTGTTGATTGTTGGTATTTAACACAAACATATTGAAACAATCCAAAGCAACTGATTAAAGATAATTTAATTTTTTAAATACATTTACGCATGATGACCTTAATATCAGCCATATTTGTTATGTATTTGTAGGTGGTGATATAAAATATGTTGAATTTAAAAATTTATGTCAAATATGTTGGGATGAACGATTTGGTTTTATAACAATTCACATGACACAAAAATCAAATGATGGTAAATATAGAAATTTACAATATACTTTTTTAGTTCAATAGGTATGCAATGTCTGTAAACAGACAGATGTAATGTCTGTTTAAACAAAAACAGACTCAATATAAAATCCTGTCTTTTTAAACAAAAACAGACATATTATATATATATATATATATATATATATATATATATATATATATATATATATATATATATATATATATATTGGTATTTCTTGCTTTATAAATGTTTGCAAAGTAAAACAAATAAGAGAACAATGAAAAAAAGGTACATTGTAAGAACAGAAACATGATGTAATCAATATGAAAAATATAAAAAAGGCAAACCTGTCATAGATAAATTAGATTATTTAGTTGGCAAAGTAGAGAATGTTGGTAAACAAGTTATTCAAGCTATTGAACACGATAATGTAGTAAAAACATGATTTTGATCTGTATCTAATGTGATGTATCTAAAAAAACATGATTTTCATTATAATAATCTATTTCCAATTTCAGCAACACCATCAGAATCGTCTTTTGAAAACAATTATGATACATAATTGCTTATAATACCAGATACTCCAAAAATATAAGAATTAGAAAAAGGAGTGAAAGCAATAGAACAAGAAAAGAAAAAAATGACGTTTAGGACCTAAATCAACTAAGTATCTTAATAATGCTAATGATACTGCATTTGGTTTCAGACCTGTAGGTAAATACAAATATTCCAGCAATTTGTGTACATTATTACATTTGCGAGTGAAAGTGCATCAAATGACTTCCAATATTTGTAAAATCAAAAGTTTTCTGTGTAAAAGTGCTTGAAATTTCGCATTTACAGTAATGCTTAAACGTCATTTTAATGCTTAAACGCCGCCTTAAATGCGTCCTAAATCTTAAACAAAAATTTCCTTATCGGTCGAGGTTTTACCCTTCTCTAATATACTGAAGTTAATCTTTTAATGCTTAAACGCCGCCTTAAATGCGTCCTAAATCTTAAACAAAAATTTCCTTATCGGTCGAGGTTTTACCCTTCTCTAATATACTGAAGTTAATCTTTCGGTTCCTCCATTACAAAAACGAAAAATTGAGAAAATTTCAAATAAAGGTATGGGCGGCGATAAAGAATGGGGGATGCGAAGAGGACCAATCAAATTAGAAAACTAACTAGTACAAGTAAGTCTGTGCCATTTGGTAGCACTGCTAAATGCAGTTGTGGAAAGACGCCGAAAAAAGTTCGATCTGCACTGTTCTAAAATCCAGAAATTTCAACGAAAATGCGTCCTACTCTAAATTTTTAAGCGTCTTTACGCTATAAAAATTTGGAGCAATTTTTGCGAAAACATTTTGCCGTTAACCAAATTTTCAATGCCAAGCAAGGACATACGAATTGTGGATTCTGACGGAAAGTGTTGGAAGAAATAATTTAGTACATATAGTAACAAAATTTATTAACAGTGGAGTCGTTTTCGTTGGTGTTTGGTATTGCGATTGCGATTCTTTTCTTTTCCACTCATCCTTCCGTTCCCAGTGACGCCATTACAGATGTAGTCTATTAAAACTAAAAATCTGCTTTCCAATGAGATTCGCGTAGCCCTTGTCATTGAATTTCTAATTCCTTTTTACGTATGGTCCATTTGCAGACTCTCATGTCAAAAAACACTTTTTAAAACGCATTTTCTGGTTTTTAATAATTATTTTCACTTTCGTGAGTCATACTTTCTATCATGTGAGGCACATTTAACATCTCTGGATGCTCCTGGCGTAATGGGAAGTGCCGCGGCATCTACCGGCCAATGTATGTACATTTAGTTTACACTTATGATCAACAGAATTCGCTACTCTCGCGATTTAATGGCGCCGATTTCGGATAAAATACAAACTAACGATATTACATGACAAAACGCAAACACCTTGTCAATAAAACATATTTCTTCATTATAACCATGTTATGACGTGCATACGAAATCATTCATTATGAATAAAACAAGAAAACATATTTAATCGTTCGAAAAGAGGCACGCAAAGGAAGCCTAAAAGACTCCTGAATTTCCATACAAGCAAGAGACTTCTATTGAAACGTATTTCATCACCTCACTCGCATATCATTTCGTGGGTTCGCGCGGAGGGTGGCCTTCTCCTTCGCCGAAGGCTATATCGAAAATTCACTTGAAAATTAATCAGATTCAAGAATTACGTTACCAAATACCTCTATAAAGGAAGTAATTATTATAAACAGCTGTTTTAATTATATATATATATATATATATATATATATATCCTATGCGATGTGTTTTTGATAGAATATTTACAATGTCTTTGGCCAGTTAGGCACTAGGCAGCAGATGATGAACAATATTGTCTTATATTTACTAAATGAATGTGGCGAGGGCGATGTTGTAAACTGTTTGAAAGTATTTTCATGTGTTGAAAATAACTACATGTCATGCATAGCTTTGCTCGTAAAGTTTTTTACAGTAGCTGGCATTGGGCATACCAATGAATGGTAATAGCTGAAAATGTTATACTCTCGTTCGAAAATCACAACCCCCAAAGGTGTTACATGTTACCTCCATGTTGGATAGGAACTGGTAATATTGCAATTTCAAAATTGTAATCTCCTAAAACAATACTGGGTGATGCGATAAGTCAGAATTTAATACAGCTACATTTTGTACGCTTTTTGCTAATATGCACAAAAGTGCACATAAAAGATAACCTGTAAGCTGTTATTCTGCGTTATTCTCTAATCCCGATAGATCATTCTCAATTAGTTCCGAAAATTCTGTCGCACATTCTTCTACAACTACATTTGATTCTTCCCCGAATTTGCTTAACATATTTTTGTCCCATAATTTTTGAAGAGATTAAAACTACACAAACTCAGTCTAATTTGTATTCACTTCTACTTCTGCATTTGCTCTGTTAATCGTTTTTAGGCGAATTTATATAAACATTAAAATGCCACTGCTCTGTATGTTTATGTGAATAAGGTATTAGTTAAGTTGAATAAGAATTAGTTGTTAGTCATATTCATTTGAAAATCTATTTTCACGCTTAAGAATGTAAATGTGAGAAGTCGAAAGTAAGAACGTAAACGCTTTCATTCTACAGCATTACCCACATTTCTGGGTTTCTCCACACAGCTTTGATAGTTTGGATTCATTGATGTTCACCGGGAATCCTCTCTTCTTGTGTCGATGTCGAAAGAAAAATTGCCGCCTCTCCAATACAATTACCAGTTACACGTAAGACTAATTAAATAAAACAAAAATTAAGCTCCTAAACCTAATAATATTAACATGGTCTATTACAGTAGGCTACATCCATGAATGTCTCGGATGGACTATTCCCTTCCGTTTGCTAAGCGTCCTGTTATCCAAAATAAAAGAAAATAAAAAACAAAATAAAAAAATCTTCCTTGAAATATTTCTATCAGAAAAACTTCACATTAAAATTTACACTACAACATAAACTACTTTAACTCCGAATAACTATTCTATGTCCTGTATCTCAATAGTTCCTACGAGCGTCACCCTCCGTGTCTAAAATATCGTCTGCAAACATTCGCTTCGTAATCTGAATTCCTTATGACAAAATCATGGTTCTTGAAAAAAGGCAACCACCGTTTCACTTTCCATAACTAATTTTGAAATTGACCTTAATCCGTTTTCAGACAGTGGCTTACTCTGTCCCGACGTACCACAGTTTTAAAGTGTATCAACAGTGGTTGTATATTATTCCTCCATTACTAAAATACCATATGAGGCGATCTAATAAAAATATATTTTAAACCTAGCCACGTCCCAAATAATGAATGCATTTACTTTATATTACAGTATCCAATGTCCAATATTTACTGTGTATTCTAGCCTCGAACTCTCTCGAGTCCAGAAATTCGTGTTGTAATAATTTGCATATAATTTTAGTCACATCCAATATGGCTACCATATGTCCTCTTTGTAAATACGTAATCACAGGCATGTTGTTATTTCCGGGTTCCAGTGCCCGAAAATAAGTTATTGTTCCACTAAATCCTTATCAAATTTTCTCTTGAGTATGTTTGGTGTATCTCTGTACTTACTATGTTATTTTGAATATACTACATACATTGTATAGTTCATTTACAAAAATAAATAAAATGTTAGTTTGTAACTTCGTAGTGTTATACACAATATCATTCAAAAAATATTGTTAAGAATGTGTATCAATATTATATTTTAATTTTTTTAAAATGTTGATTCTTCTTTTAGTTGGTACTGATATCTTTTATGAATCTTCACGATACTAGCTGTAAACAATTCACCAACGTGTTGCAAGGCATTAGGAGATACACCAAATCTGTAACAAAGTGATATAATTTGAAATGACGTAAAAGGAATATACTCGCATCACAAATTTGATGGTCGCCTGTAATATTCTCTTAGTTTCGAAATAACATAAATAGAAAGTAACGCGCATTTTTTTTAAATTTTGAGTAATACACAGTGAGACATGTCTTAATCGATTAGTTGCTTCCGGAGGAAATGCCTGTCAGTACAGGTTGCTACTAGATTAAGTTTATAAAATACGGGAAACCAAATATATCTACGACAAAATACCGAAACTTACATGGGCGCAGTTTAACAATTCGGAAAGGAACAAAATCAACTAATTCCTTGGTTTTGCACTTATTTATTTTTAACTCCAATGTTTATTTTTTCCCATTGGTTGACTTTACTTTCAATTACCTTTGAGCCCAATTATGTTGAGCCCTGCAGATATTTGAGAGCAAACATGAAAATCATCTTTTGGTAAATACGAAACAGAAGTGAATTTGACACTTTAAGATGTCAACTATGACTGGGACACGGTGTTTCGCGGACAGCCAAGTATCAATTGCCTCCGGCTGCGGCAGCCACGCTTTCACAAGTGAATTTCCCTGTGTGTGTTAAGTATCTGTAAATATCGCTATCATAACGTTAGTGCATCCAACCTAGGAATATAATGGATCAACAATCGTCTTCAAGAGCCTTCTGGCACTTCTTCAAAATTCTGTTCAAAATTACTGGAAATCGTCAGGAAGTTGTGACTAATCTCCGAAATGTTGGGGTCAGAGAAGAACGGTTAGTTACATTTTTCATTTTCTGAGATAATTTAATTTAAAGTTTAATCTGAAATAAAAAATATTAACATTATTATAAAGGTTCATCACAAACTGTTTTAAGGTCTTGGAGAAGTAATTATCATTTTAGAAATACGTTCTAAATTAAAAGTATTTATTTTTTAAGATTGATAGTCTACTTTGCACCGTAAGTATAAGAGGAAAAGGACCAACTGATACCTGCAATCATTTTGTTCAATGATGACTGCATTACATTTTAATCAAATTCGCGAAAAGGAAGTGAATGGATGTAGAAAATTCATTTTATTTTCATTAATTAGGTATTTTATTAAGAAGTCGTATGTCACTTACTTTTTCTTAGCTTAGTATTCTAAGTTGTTCTCAAGGATATCACAAAATTTAATAAACTGCCCCCTTTGTACCTATTTTTTTGCATAATCTTCATACATGCTCAATAAAATAAGTTCATCACTTACACCTTCAATAACCAATTCATTTCAGTAACCAAGAAATAGCAACCGTTCTTTATGGACCTGCTTAACATGTTGTGCCATTCCTATTTGTATGTCGATTTTTTCTCTTTTTTTTGCCCTGCACTGCAGTTGCTCCATGAGGTAACGTTTTACAGAAATCAAGGAGGATAGCATCTCGGTAGAACTTGAATGCTCTTCAACTTCATTTCCTTCACTCGCTCAGAGTCACGTGACATAAGGAATACCGGTTGATCTCCCAAGTTAAGGTTTTCTTTGAGTCAAATGAATGCTAATGCTTTTTTTATAGTGCACTTAAATAGCATTGTGAACAAATTCATTGATTGATTGGATGGTGATTCCTGGCTAAGGTCATTAGTCTTTTTCTGTAAGTGTAGTGAACGTTTTTATCTCGAGAGGTGATGGCGATCTTTTCCCGCTGGATGGCGAAATCCGGCGCCGACCTAACCGTCGACTTGCATCTATTTCCCTAACTAGGTATGTTCCATCAGCGGGGCACAGCCGCAGCCGTAACGTGCTCTAACTTCCGACTGGTCTTCCGGCATATGTGGTAGTGTAGTGTAATCTAGTGTAAGTGCAATGTAAGTGTGTGCAAGAATTGGGTGAGGGTAGGACAAGAAGGAAAGATCGCGATCGGTTGTGGACCGTTTCTTAGGGTGCTGCTCCGGCATTCACCTGGTGTTGATCGGAGAATTCTCCTCCGAACAGTGGTGCCAAAAATCTTGTCAACGACGAGATCCTCCTACCGCCCGGTCTGAGTTACTTCAGTCAATCAATTGAGGCACCACGAAGGCCGGTTGAAAGAATTCCAATTTACTACTATCATCCCTTTAATTGTTTTACACTTGATCACCTTGCTCTTGTTATCCATCTTTATTTCATTATAATTGTATTAAATTATTAACCAAAACTGTCAAGTAAAGTGACAATCCATTCGGGCACGTCTAAAATACAATTTTAAAATGAAATATATACTTTCGAAAGTGACATGAGCACTAAACAGCTGAGCCAGAGACGTCATGTTCTCAGAGGCACTCAAATTCATTCATTCAGGGACACCCTCATACGCGTTGATATGATAGTGTAATTACAAAATAAAACAATTAATATCTATTTACCTGTTGACAATAAACATACAAAATTCATATTGTAATAGTTGTTCATGTTATAAAGGTCAATTCGGCTAAGACAGTAAAATGGCGAAATAAAATTTAAAAAACATGATTTTGATTCAAAATAAACTTATAATTGGTTTCTACCCACTCCTCCATGAGACTACTGTTGCTATGAAAAGTAGATAGCATTATATGTAACGGCAATGCAATGTTATAAAACTACATGCAGCTTTTTCCTTAAGAGCCTATACTAATATAAAGTTCTTTAATTAAAAATTAGGCCGTTAAGGTCAAATTTTTTTCTTACCATCTTGAAGATCACAGAACTTGCATTCATTTAAAGTACATTTTGGGGGTACTTCACCGTGGTCGATCTAACGAATGTACTACCTTAAACCAAATAAAAAATTGCCTAGTATATTTAACACAAAATTACCCAAAAAATACTCAAATTTTTGAAATATTGGTCATGGCCTTACTTCAAATCTTTAGGGAATACTTACTACCTATCTTTAAGGCAAAAATTTTATTAAGAGAAAAAAATCTATCTTTAATATTTTAGTTGTAGGAAGACGCTGAAAAGAAATGTGAATTTTTGAAATTTTCGAAAAATTAGTGTTTTCCATGAAAATGAGGCCCGCAATATTCTCTATATGTCCTTTACACATCCAAAAACAAAATTTACTTTAAAACAATGGACTCATTTTTTAAAAAGTTTTGAAAATGTGTCAGGTGCTTCATGTAATGTACCCCCCAAAATTTAAATATCAATTTCTAATTCAAGGGGCCACGACACCAGCCAGATGAGTTAGGAAGTATCAATTTTGGAGAAAATCGGCTGAACGGTTTAACCGCTAGCTTGTTCACAGAAGGATAGACGGAGCAACTGACAGACGTTTTGCCGCCAATCGACTTTTCGGTATCAAGGACCCACAAAACAGATTCTGACGAGTTAGAATTTTTTCTAAGTGTGATAAATATTCAGCTCAAATATTCTCAGCTCAAATGGGCTTTTCTGGGCTCATGCAGCCCTAGCGTCCCCGATTACCTCCTATTTTTCCTCAAAATGTCATTTAAGCTTGTTTTCCTGTGAGCTACACAAATACGACTGTGATCGGCCGCTGTCCTCAAAATCAAATGACGGCATAAAGGAGGAAATCTTTACATGTGCATTATGACGGAGATGAATACTTAATCAAGGTGGCAATTTTAGCAGATCACTGTATATCATTTCGCTTTTGACTAAACAAATTATTATATAAATGTATCACAATTCCATTTGAAATCCGGCCCAAGCGATGGAAGGCGAGCGTCCTGACAACTACATCATGAGACGCCCTAGGCAGAGCATCTGTAATTTAGACAACTTTTGCATAACCAACATCTACTACGATATATTTCTCGCAGTTTGCGTTCAAAAGGGCCGTGCCAAAAATCGCGTTCTAAGGAAAAACAAATGCTTGTTGTGTCGATGTAGAGCGGAATGTGGGGAAGTCGTGAAAACTAAGGTTATACATTAAATAAATGTCCATTGAGTTTTAATAATTTTCAACATTAAATCGGGAGAAATAGCTCAAAGCCTCTGATAATCCTCTCGGCGGTCCTCGGATAATTCCCAACGGTGGCAGGATTTTCGACACTAATAGATCTAAATCAGTTGCTCTCAGGAGTAGAATTCTAGCAGCAGGTTCCTCTGGTCAGTAGTTTTACGTGGTTTCTCCGAACAAGATCAAGCGAATGCCGGAGCAGTACCTTAACAAATGGGCCACGGACTGTGCTCCATCTTTCTATCCTCTTCCTTGTCCAATCCTCATTTTTACACACACACACACACACTTACGTGAACTACACAACCACACTGCCGGGAGACCGGTTACGAGCTTCGAGGTTAACCTGGTTGGAGCGGTGACTGTTGGTGGGAGATACCTCATTGGAGAAACGCCATAATGTGACAATAGGTCGGCACCGGATGTCACTGTCGAGCGAGGGGCCGTATGTAAATTGTGGACCAAGTAATCTCTTAATTGTTTTTCGCGAAACTTACTCTCTAATTTTACATGTGTAGTGGTTACCCGCGCCCTTTTCAAAGAACCGGCTCCGGAGCACAGCAGCGAGGCGGCGGCCCCGCAGGAATATACGGGCTCCGCTGACGGGAGGTCCGTGCGGCCCGGCCAGTCGGCGAGCCATTAGCCCTGACTGTATAAAACCGCGCGCAGCGCGCAGCGAGCGGAGTTCCAGTCGTCCCATCATAGGGTGAGCTACGAGTGTGCTAGTTAGTGAGTTACTACGCTGCAGGTCAGTATAACGGACGTCTCGTGGCATTTGGATCGTGACTACCGCATTGTTGAACATCTCTTTGGCTTTGGTGAAATCTGGCAAGTCCCTGATAAATCTTGTTTTTTGTGACTACGCATGTTAACGGCTTTCTCTGTAAGTTCAGCAATTGTGAATAAAAAAACTGTTTTATGAAATTGAGTTGTGTTGGTCATAACAACATGTAAATTGCCTACCGAACCAACCGTGTAACGAAAAGGACTGATTTAGCAGGTAAGCGCGTAAAGGGAGCCGCCGCCGTCGCCGCCGTGCTGCTGTCGTTATTCCTTGTGCCTTAGTGAAAATTGCTCCTTATTCAAAACGAAAAGCAAAGAAAGCACTAGAAGAGTGCCCAAATTTCATATTCAACGTTATAGAATATTAACAGAAAAAAGGTAAAGTATAAAAATGGCAAGATAAGCAGAATTCATTCAATAAATGAATGACTCAATTGAATGAAAACCAACTTTAACCTATCCATATTTCGAAAGAACTATGCCAGACCTAAGGGTGGAATATTGAGAAGGAAGTTGTGTTAAAAAAATGGCCTTGAAAATGTTTTCGAATATAAAGTCAGTGACGCCTTTCACTTTTACGTGGAAGGTCATGATGTAGTCGGTCGTCAATTTACGTATGCCCTTCTCTGGGTCGGTCCTTAATTTACATGAGTGTAACTCTTATTTTCCTTCTGGTCCCCAATTTACAAGCGCCGCAGCAGATCACCGCCACCTCTCGAGGAAAATACATTCACCACACTTACGGGAATATTGACTTTAGATGTTGACGCGTTCCCCGAATCATCAATCAATCAATCAATCAATCATTGTTAATCTTATTTCTAAAAACACGACTACAGATATTAAAAGTACTATAATTGATTGATAGCCTACCTGTGGTGGGAAATAATTTTTTCGCTTTTAAGCATTGCTTTCTGGCACCGGGCGAGTCCATTCTGTGCCAACATCTGAAAATCACATTTAACATATATCTAAGGGGATGACTACACCAACGAAATGGCACTTAAAAATTTTTTATAGTTAACATGGAAAATAAATCATATACCGAATATGTGCTGGTAGGTTATAAAGCCAACCTATAGTCAATGCTTGATAGTAGTCTATCAAACGCTATAGTTTAAAAAAAAAATAAAGAATCTTTTGTACGAAATATTGCAGATACACCTTGGCGCATTGACCTTTATCTGGATTGGAGATTTTCTTCCAGCTTCTTTTTATACACAGAGCAAATGCTGAGAAGGTACCATGATATTTCATCTGAGCAATAAATATAATTTTCTTCATCCACCAAAGTCACGTACTCTCGGCATAGATTTGGAGGTAAACAAAACAAAGTAAATAAAACTAGCTGTGCACAAGAGATTATTCTACACTTCGTAAAGCATTCCTACATTTAAAACACTAAGAGTGATCGTTTGGAAACAAATTTGAATTTTCTACTTCTAACAGATTTTGTGATTTTCCTTTTAAATTAAATGTTGTAAAAGGTTCTGTTCCATAGATGTGCTGTTTCTTGCACTTATTAACTGTTTTTGTAGTACAAATCAGTTCGTGAACGATTTTTTTTAGAGTTTCTTGAGTCAAACTATAAGCTTTTGGCATGAAAAATATAAACATGCTCAACAGTTTTCTGGCAGAAATCTTGCAGTCTGGTCTTCGCGTTTTCTGTATGCCCAATCTGCACGAAAACTGTACTATATACATTTACCGGCCTTAAAGATCTTTGTGAATACAAAACATTAATGAAAAATAAACGGGTATTCAGTGAGAATAAACAACCTGTAAAATATTTTTAATTTAAAATAGATCTTACAGATGAAACGCCTTTCACGGTTTATCAGTATGTCATCCCGAGAAGTATAAGGAAGAGGTAGATAATTTAATTTCTACTGTGATCAAAGATGGCATAATAATGAAGTCAAAGACATCCAGTCTGGATCTGTTTGTGCTCGTTTTGTGCGTCGTTTGAATCAAGTGACCTTACAGTATTGAGATAGATCGGAGTAAAAGAGTTGACAAATCAATTACACGCAATTAAGTGGTCGTCTTTCAACGATTGCGGTGCATCTTATTAGCGGGTAGCGATTGCTCTCAAGAATAGATAAGTGTCTTGAGATTTCATAAGTTTTCAAACGTATGAAATTTGGACTCGAGAATAGTGCGGGAGCTCTTGTACAATGTCTAGACAACGTCATTGGTAGAGAAATGTCTGACAGTGCTTTAATTTACATAGATGATGTTTTATTGTATTCCAAAACATTAGAGGAACATATATCAAATTTGAATACAATATTTAAACATTTAATTTAAACTAATTTACAATTGATTTTAGAAAAGAGCAAAATCTGCACGAAGCAAGAAATCCTTGGTTATGACTTGATTACCCAGGGAGTGAAGATTAATGTAGATAAAAGAAGAGAAATGGATAAGATTGCCGCTTCTATAAATGCAAAGCAGCTGAAGAGCTTTCGGTTGTGTCGAAGATAAACATACATTGACAACTTGGACTGACGAGAAGATGTAAAACAGCTGTCAAGCGGCAAACGGAGAAAATAGAGAAATACACTATATGATTGAAAGTATCCGGACACGTCCAAAATGGTGTTATGGTGTGATCGTCTTTTTAATGGAGGGGGCTTGCACCTCTTGTTGTTTTGTGTGGTACTATCAGGGACAGGCCTACGTTGATGTTTTAAACACCATCTTGCTTCCCACTTTTGAAGAGCAATTCGGGGATGGCGATCGCCTCTTTTAACTCGATCGAGCACCCTTTCATACTATACGGCCTGTGGTGGAGTGGTTACACCCCAATAACATCTCTGTAATGGACTGGCCTGAAATGTCCTGACTTGAATCCTATCGAACACCAACTGGATGTTTTGGAACGCTGACTTCGTGCCAGGCCTCACCGACCTACATTGATACCTCTTCTTAGTGCAGCACTCCATGAAGAATGGGCTGCCATTCCCCAAGAAACCTTCCAGCACCTGATTAAATGTATATCTGGGAGAGTGAAAGCTGTCATCAAGGTGAAGAGTGGGCCAACGCCCTATTGAATTCCAGAATTACTGATGGAGGGCACCGCGAACTGGGAATTTTCAGCCAAGTGTCCGGATACTTTTGATCACATAGTGTAGTTGCTAAGTGAAAATGGCAAACAAAGAAAGAAGTCAAACGGAAAGAACAGAGCTGATTACTATCAAAAATGAAGATGAGAGAGCTAATGGAAGAGACATTCGTCCCACAGCAGAATATAATATTATGATGATTTTTCTATTGGTACTTCTTGATGTTAAATTTTCAGTCTATCTCAGCAGAGCTCAAAATCTTAAAAAAAGGGAGGAGATATGTGACAACTCGTTTGTCTAAGTGTAAATAACGAGTCACATTTTACTGCTATGAGAGCGTCAACTCAATATTTAGCATGTGCGCTCTACGCTTAAAGAGACAGGCAGGTAGAGTTCTCTACGGTCGGACGCCAATACGAGTTGCTCCCCGATGAACGAAAGAGTTCCTTTCAGCGAAGACACGTTATGTAATGATCCTATGCCACCTAGTCGACCAAATTAAGGTGACCAATCGTCCTACATTCGGGAGGACAGTCCTTTTATAGGCCCTGTCCTTTCTCGCAAAGTGTCCTCCTACCTGTCCTGCTTTTCGATATTTTAAAACTAATCTGTTAATCTCTGTATTAAGAGATGCCTCGCCGAACTGTTTCGCGTCTGTGGGACGGTAAAGTTCGGAAAGACACGATTAGGTTCTCAAATCGGCTGGATTTTCACTGTTTTCGATGGATTTTCAACTCGTACCGCGGAGAAGAAAGGGTAGTTTCACGGACAACGGAAAAAACAGGAAAATAATTCAGATGGAGGCAAATAAGCGGAAAATACTTTTAACTTTCTCACCTTTCTGCCAAAGCACATACTTTCTCGCGTTGTTTCTAAAAGCTTCCCAATATTACACTACTACATAACCTGCCAAAGTGTTGTTAAGCAACTAATTATTTTTCAGGTCCGAGACTCAATGTCAGATCCTCAGAGTTAACGTACCGGCACTCACACCACCACACCACAGAAGCTCAGCAAGGTAAGAACTCTGACAAAGGTAAAAAAACTTCAACAATCAAAATATTCGTTAGAAATCCCAAAACCTCTGATCCGTTAAGATCAATCCGAGCATATCACTTTCGAAGGAAATCAGCTGGAGGTTCAGGCGCTAGCGTTAACCACAGACGGACATTTATCCGTCAATCGATTGTTCGGAATCAAAAACCAACAAAACATGGTTTCTAGCTACACCAGGAGTTAAAAGATTTCTTTCTAAATTTAGCAACAGGATTTATCCACTTTTTCGTTACCAGAACTTGGCAATGAGGTTTATTCTGGGAAATTTCGGTGTTTCCTGGCGCACGTTTCTCTCTTTACGAAGAATTCCTAAGGTGAAAATAGTAATAATAATTTCTGAACCGTTTGGGACATCTAAGTTGCTCACATGGTTAGTGTTCATAATATATTTAAACTTCATGTCGATAGATTTATTAGTTAATTTAATTTGGTTCGTACAGATGCACAGATACTAAACAACTGATTTGACATGACATCCGTTTTACAAATCGCAAAAGAAAGTTGAAGAAAATGTTTAAGAGTTACAA
Organism: Gryllus longicercus; assembly: GCA_038098605.1. NCBI lineage: Eukaryota > Metazoa > Arthropoda > Insecta > Orthoptera > Gryllidae > Gryllus > Gryllus longicercus. Next base: position 118,836 of record JAZDUA010001033.1, on the reverse strand, counting down.
ATTGCAAAAGCACGTATAGAGACGTACGGTTTATTTGTATATATGTAATAATTGCATTTGTTGGTGAAATGAGGAAAATATCTCAATTTTGTAGGTTTGAAATTATTTTGAAATTTTTGAAAAAAAAAGCAATACCCGATAATGCGACTAGCACCATCATCCCTTATTACACATGTAGAGAAAATTTAAATAAATAATTTGGAGCCTTTTTCACATTTTTTTAAAAGTTCAAACGCAAATTATGCAAAATCCCATTTTCTTCAATAAATCGAACAATCACATTTTTAAAGCGATAACTTTGTGCAACTGACTTTACCTGAGTCAAAAAACCTTAATCTTTAATTTTGTACTTTTAAATTTATTTTTCTGTGATTTTCTAAAAACCGAGTAATACCCGAAAATGCGACTAGCAACATATTTCTTACCATCCCTTCTACATATGTGAAGACAATTTAAAGAAAAAATTCGAAGCATTTTTTGATAACGTTTTCGTAAATTTCAAGCGCAATTTACGCAAAAACTACTAACTTTTGCAAAAAATGTAAGTGACCTTTTTTGCAGACATGATATTGTACAAGAGTCTTTGTCTGAGCCAAAAACATCTCTCATCAATATTCTAGATTTAATGTTTTTTTGAAATTTTCGAAAAAACGAGGATATCACCGAAAATGAGACCTGAACCATTTTCTCTAACGTCTTGCGCACTATTTGAACAAAAATTTAATCAAAAAATTTGGAGCGGCTTTTTGAAAAGAGTGAAATTGTCTCCACCACGTGATGTAAAGTAACCCCCACCCCAAATTTAAGTATCGGTTTCAAAATTCAGGGACCGCGACATCAATTAGATTGACTGAGGAATATCAATTTGGCAGAAAATCAGCTGAATGGTTTAGCCGCTAGCGTTGACTATAGTCGGACGATCACTTGTCGTGAATCGAATTTTCGGTTTCAAGAACCAACAAACATGGATTCTGGCTCTACCATGTCTTAAGAGGTCTTTTCCCCCTAAATTTAGCAACAGGTTTTGTTCAGTTTTTCTTTACTTGAGCCCACTATAATACTTTTCCTGGTAAAAATTCGACGTTTTGCGCCTCACGATTACATAACATTCTCTTCTTACGAAGAATTCGTAAGGTGAGAAGTGAAAGGAAAAATCTCAAATATCGTTCCTAATTTGTTCTGTAAATTTTCTCCACATATGTAATAAGGAACGGTAAGATATATGGCGCCAGTTCCATTTTCGTATATTGCTCTTTTTTTAAAAAATTGCAAAACTATTCAAATATGCAAAATTGAAGCGATTTTTGCGTAAAAAAAGTTTGTCGTAGAAAATTAGCTATTAAAATACTAAAATGAACAAAGTAGTGGTGCTATTAAATGGCACCGAGTTTCTCGTTTCACCTAGATAGATTTCTAATCTCTCTACTCTTGACTAGCTTTGCGACAAGCCTCAATCTCTTCACTGCCGCTTTCATTTCGTTGCCCGAAAAACAATTTTTTTCCCCACATTTTCTCAGTTACTCGGTTTCTCTTCGGAGGGCAAGTTCGCTGGTTCGAGTCTTGGCTCGGAACTATTATGTTTGATAATTCTTTGTTGCCACAGGAAATAATTGATTATTGCAGAAACTATGTGGTTTTCGAATTTTCAACTTTTGAATAAGTTTTCAAATCTATTATGGGATTTGTAAAACCTATAAACCATTACAACAATCATTGAGGTTTTGTGCACCTGTATGATCCTATTTAAGTAAAATATGAATATATATCTCAGCATTAAATTTAAATAAAATATGAGACCAATTTAGATATCCGTTAGTATTCCTAAATTATTATTATTGCTTTTTACTTTCTCGCCTTACAATTTCTTTAAAAGAGAAAGCTATGTAATTGTGCGCCATAAAACCTGCGCCTGAAATGTCGCCAGAATATACCTGATTGCATTGCCGGGTTCTGGTAATGAAAAAGTGGACAAATCCTCTTGCTGAATTTAGAAAAAATCTCTAACTCGTGGTGTAGCCAGAATACACGTTTTGTTGGTTTTCCATACCGCAAAATCCATTAACGGTGAAATGTTCGTCTGTCCGTTTGCTTCTTTGTCTGCGGTTAACGCTAGTGCCTAAACCATTGACTTTCTTCAAATTTGTATGCCCCGATGTATCTTAATGGACTGCAGTCTTTGGGAGTTTCTAACGGATATTTTGGTTGTTGAATTTTTTTTACATGATGAGTCGAGCATTAACCCTTTTATACCTTTGTCAGAGTTTGATCCATATATATATATATATATATATATATATATATATATATATATATATATATATATATATATATATATATATATATATATATATATATCCATATAAGCACTTCTCTGACGTAGTGGTCTGAGTGCCAGAACGTTAACTCTGAAGATATTAGTTCGAATCTTTGAGCGGAAAAAATACTTAGCTGCTGGGCAACACTTTTGCTCGTTATGTAGTAGTCTGATGTTATGGATCTTTTAGAAACAATGCGAGAAAGTATGTGCTTTGGTTTATTTAAACAATTAAAAGAGGTAGGTTTTCATACACGGACATAAGCAATGTATTTTTTGAATTTTAGTGTTACGTTTATTTGTTGTATTTTTTTTCAAATTTTTGCGTCCTTTTAATTGTAAAAATTAGTCACCTTAACAATATGTTCCAAAAAGCGACACTCGCTACTCTAGATGAGAGGGCGTAATTATATTTCTCATAAATATGCATTAAGTAAGTTAGAGAGATTTATTACAAAACGGATAAGAGCAACTTTTTGCATATGTTGCGAGGCGAGGTACTGGATGCGTGCAAGCATCGGTAGGATAGAATAGGTACTCTCTATTTATTTCAGTTTATCGTGTACTTATTCAGTGCACGTGTACTTATGAATCCGTAAAACGACGCCTCGGCATCACTATTATTCAAAGGATGCGGACGGAATAAGTACAAATTGAAGTTTTGAGAACAGATGTTACGAAGACTGAAGGAACTGCAGAGGACAGATCACATCAGATTTCTCGTCCCACTGGTATACATATAAGGCCTTTACAATTCGAAATTTCTGCTATTAAGAACTCTCACCAGTTAAAAGAATGTTTGCAGATGTTCGACTAGATAGTACATAATTGAAAGATTGAAAAACAGCAGAGAATCAATCTCTCTTTATACATGTAAAAAGTAAATAACCGATGCTGTGATAGGTAATCTATTAGGTAAAGTTATTGCCAATAAAGTGTGAATGCAGTGAGAGTAAAGAATAGACACCAAAGGTGTTATTAAAATTTAAGAGTGTGATTGGAAAAAACTTGTGTAAAGCTTTTATGAAACTGTGAGAAATTATTAATTGTGAATTGTGTATAGGGATTGTATATGAGATTATTGATTGTCAGATTCAGTGATTCGAAGTTGTTTTTTTCTTGGAAAGTGTTATCATTGGCTAAGAGAGATGAGTACAAGTATAGTAAATTCAATTTGAGAATTGAAGAATTCGAGATGGAAACAGAAATGTGCTTGTCTCTTTTTATGGACTAAGTATTGTGCCCAAAAGTTACATTGATTTTTTGGTAATAGAATACAAAGTGGAATTTTGATGAATGTTGTGTGTGTATTAATTTAAGTATTCAAAAGGTGGTTTAAATGTATACTTGTTTATTCAAAATTCTTGTTCATAGGATTTAAGATTATAGAATATTTGGAAAGCTTAATTTGAGAAATTTGTTGCAGAGAGAGTGCAGAGTGTCCATGTCCCTGAACATAGAGTTAAGTATTGTGACCTTCCAACAAAATGTACTGGCAGAGCTAACAATCCGAACGGAGGTCGGAGTATATTATGCTGCGAACCTTTACAAAGAGTACTTAAATTGGGGGCTGGAAATAAATTTTTAATAAAACAATATCTGGTTGTAGAATGAGAAGCCAACACTGTGTATACAAGCAATGTACCAAATTTGAAATCCTGTCAGAATGTTACCCATATACATACTCATATAGCAGCAAGTAGGGTAGAACACAAGATAGTCAGAGTAGAATATCAATAAAGGAAAATATCAGGCAATTGCATCCCTTAATACGGAATCAAACTATAAGGAATGATGTTAAGGAAAGATTATATAAGACTATAGTAGAGAGTATTGTAATTTATGGTTCTGAAGCTCAAAATATCGAAAGGTAATGAGAAAAAACTAACAGCATTAGAAATGGACTATTGGCGAATAACATTGTTTGACAGAAACAAAGAAATTAGAAGAAAATAAGAAGTGAGTCTCAATATTGTCGATACCGTTGAAATTAAAAGGCTCGTGATATGGTTATTTAAACATAATGGGTGATGAATGATGGCCTTTAATGCTCTAAAAGTGTAAGTTTCAGATAGAAGGCGAGGAAGACCCAGAAGTATGTGGAAGGAAGGAGTGGAGAAGGCGATGACTAGAAGGGGATTAACTGTAGAAGACTGCAGTAACAGTCTTAAATGGAAAATGATCCCAGTTTCGAGCGAGAGACGTCTAATTGTGTAAAGTACTACCATCACCTCCAATACTACTGCAAAAAGATGAAAAAGAAGGAGAACGAATGCGTTGCTTGTCTCTTGTAATAATTGACAAAGCACACTTGGAATCCGCAGGAGAGAAATATTTTTTCAACAGTTATTCAGACATTTTCCAACTAAAACAGGACAGCTTGATTCTATATATTTATTAATGAAGGAAGTTTAGGACTTATTACACATATTTATCTTATATATTCATGAACGTGAATATATAACATTACAGATTCCAAACGCCATAGATTATTTTAGTAGCTAAATTACCGTAAGTATGTACATTTTATGAACTTAAATGATTTAGAATCTCTGTTCCTATCCAGATCGCTATACGGTTGAGTTGCGTTTTCTAGCATTCCTTCATTCTTTTTTTGCTTTGTAAGTATTTGTAAATTCAACAATATGTAGTGTATTCAGGTCTGGCAGAGCCGTCGGAAAGGACTCCGATGCTTCGGAGAGGGTTCCCAGCACTGCACTGATTAGCTGATGCAAAATAATGAGAGTGTAGTCCATCTGCTGCAGAACGTGGACGTGAGCACATCCACTCGTGTGGCACTCAGACTGCTTTTTACAGTGTCTTGGCTCATGGACGTTGAGAGAGGCTAGAGATTGTTTGAAACGTCTTTTCAGGCGTTGAATGCTGGAATGGCAGCGACTGCTCAGTCGCCAGAATTTTGAATTTTTTGGGCGGAAGGAACGCGCTTTTTTGCAAGCGAGGGTTAATCATAATTCATGAAATCTGCATACCAAACAAATTTTAAAGCTATTTTATTTCACATTAATTAGCTTTAAGTTTTGGATTTGAGTTTTGCCGTCGTACCAAGATTTCTAAAGCGTTACAATATTGCAGTAATGGATTCCAGCAGATTAAGAAAATGAAAAACGATCGTAGATTCGAGATTCTAAAAAACAGAATACCGAACGATATTGCGCCCCCTCCCGCCGCATCAAAAGACAGACCTGGATATTTGGCAAATCTAGTAATGACCACATAAAAAAGGCCACGCCTCGCCACTGTGTTCCACCTCTCAATAATTTAATGCTAGTGACGCCCATGATTTGGAATCATCCATGCGATGACATTTGATTGTGTAAAAGAGAGTTTCGCTTTTTCAAACAGTCTACTTTATATGTTCTTGTTAAATTACAAATGTAAACAAATCTTGGTTTAGTATTCGATCTACATTATGATACTATGGGATTCAAATGTAGTTCAATCTTCCCAATACAAAGTATACACATTTTTTATTACGTGCGTACTTACAGCCCAGAGAAATGTTAACATTCCCCCCTGTTGACGACAACTCTGTCCAGTATCCCTCCGCCTCGTGGTAGCCAGCCCTAAGCAAAAAAACAAACAAAAACAAAATAAACTTAATTTAGATTTTTATTAATGACACGAGAAAGGCATGTTAGAATCTATGACCGAGTATGATAATGTAAAATGAAATATCTTAACGTCGAAGAATCGAAATTTCAAGCGGTAAGATGCCTAATGAAGATAAACGATACCGCGGCACTAAGATTCGATTACAAGCCAGTGATTTGACAGATATGTACGATGTAAGGACGGCTCTGGAGCTTACCTGGAGCTGCCAATATTCATATGTACTCGTACTTAGTAAAGAGTAGTATTGTAATGTTTTTCTAACACGTTGTATAGACAGAATTCACGTTTTGAGGGAACTTGATATCGAGAGCTACAACGGCACCCATTATCTCACAATATTTTTTTTTATTTTTTTGAGAGTCCAGAAATGTCAACGTCAATGAGACGTGCCTTTACTTTAAGAGAAGAAAAAAATGTAGAGATAAAAGTTGGGACTACTTTAAACAAAATGTTTAAAAACATATAAATTGTATTAACTTCAGCTTAAATTACTCGGATATGCCAGCTTTTTCAAGAAATAGTACACTGAAAAGCCAAAAAAACAAAAAAACAAAAAAACTGGTACACCATCCTAATGTGTAGGGTCCCAGCGAGCACGCAGAAGTGCCGCAACACGACGTGGCATGGACTCAACTAATGTCTGAAGTAGTGCTGAAGGAAATCCATGAATCCTGTAGATTCGTCGGTAGACTCGTAAGAGTACGAGGGGGTGCGATCTCTTCTTAACAGCACGTTGCAAAGCATCCAAAATATGATCAATACTCTTCATATCTGGGTATTTTGGCGGCCCGTGAAAGATACAGAAGAGTGTACGTGTAGCCACTCCGTAACAGTTGTGGACGTGTGGGCTGTCCTTGTGGCGGACAGTCGCATCGACCACGTGGACCCCTTTCCAGCTTTTTTTACCAAGTCAGGTTTGAGTCTACTCCTTCGGCAACGACAAAAGTGGCTTTCGTTGACACCATGGTATTCGATTTCCGCAACATCTTCCAGTCAATGAAGTTCTTGATCCCGTCATGACGTTTTATTCTTTGCTGACTTCGTAAAAATTCACTAACAGAGAATGGGATTCATGGTTTCTACCGCTATATTTCACTTAATGCAGTATGTATCATCTCTGGACCTTCCACTACTAAGAGTAGTTTTATTGGCAACGTTATTGGATCTTAATAGGAGTGCAGTGATAAAATGACCAGGTTTCAGATTATAATCTTTCAAAAAGGTATTTCCAATCCGAACTTTTATTTGAGCTTTAACCGGTCTCCCTTAGTATCTCAGCCTCGTCCTGGCAGCTAACTCGTCGTCGGTGCATTTCTTCTTATAAGCCCTTGAGTATAGGGTCAGTTCAGTCCCAATGTTTTGGTGGTTATAACGTCCGTTGGTAGAATCTTGGACAAGAGCTCAGACATCTGCAAATAGGATCTACAGATTTTTCTCATCGTAATCCTAGGTTCAGCGCTACCTTAGCAACGTATTGGGCGAGTAGCAACAATCCCAGGCCTTGGCCAGGTAGAATAAGCCACCTGCAGTATTCATATGCAGATGTAGGAACTATTTGAGTGCCACTCTGATTTGATCGTCCAATCTCTGAGCATCGACATATAGAACATCGCTAAAACCAATTGGTAAAGGTAATGTGGCATTATGTAGGTATGAAGTAATGCTAAGAGGGATTTAAATGCGCCTTCTGAAGCCTCGTCACTGCTTCCATAAAATTAGATAAGGATGCTTTAAATGGGAAGCTGTTCGAAATAGAGTGGGTCACTCCCCCGGTTAGTAAGGGTATTATCAAATGCTTTGGATATATCTGGCACAGCGCCGATACCACCACCCTCTGCTTTTTTTACGTCACGGACTACTTCGTGAGGAATTAGAACATTTGCTAAACAGCCTGGTTCAGGGGTAAACCCTTTTTGGCGTGGATTGAACTTCACCACTGATTGTATGCGTTTGTCCGTAATGCCCCAAAAGATACTGCACAGTAGGGAACCAAATGTGATGGGGCGATCATTAATATTACTCGCGCAACTTTTCTTGAACCATGAATTGAAGAAATGTGGGTAGAGTGAGGGTAGTAGTTACGCAATCAGCCACTAGGTTTTTTGAAGCAATGCCAATGTCCGCAGAATGAGTCATGCCTTCGCAACTTTCTCAATAATTTGCGTTGTAACATTCTCAGGCGTTCGAGGTATCTCCTGTGATGGATCTTCACCTGCTTCTGTCATTTCTTTAGATTTTTTGGAGAAAATAGCGGGCAAAAGTTTTCGTCTTCCACAGAAAATAGTTCCTATTTCGCGCCAGTGAAGACGTGCTTGGAATGTTGTCATCAGTGCACCCTGCGAGCTTTTGTCTTCAACTGCTTATTGTGCCAGAGATGGGGAAGCAAGGCTATCGTTCAAGAAAAGTTGCGCGAGTAATAGCAGACTTATTATCGTGACCCGCTTTTGGTATAAGGGTGATGCGATTACTTGAACGTGATCAACAAATCAATATTAATAAAATTATATAAATTAATTTTAATTTATAATTAATTTTCATTTAATTTAAATTATTTTAATTTAAAATAATACAAATATAATTATACAAATTACAATTAATTTGTATATTTTGCTTGTATTAATTTGTTGCTCACTTAGAGTTGTATAATTCAAAATAACTATAATGTGTAAAAGTGTCTTTAAAGATCAATTTATTAATTATATGTGATTTAGGTTGAGGTTATGATGTTGACACAACCATTTACTCATGGTTATAAGACTTTGATGTATACCTATTTGGCAAGGCAAATATTCCTTCTCTAAAGTGTTTTGTATTAGATTTATAATATTAATTTAATATGTGAATGAATGGAAAGAATGTAAGAATTGTCATTTTCTGTATGAATTATAGCCTGAAGATGGAGACTGAGTTTCTCCGAAACGTAAAAGAGTGAGATATAATATTGCAAAGACTGGTATGTATATGATGGGTTGATTTATAATAACTGCAGTTATCTTTAAAATATTGAAGCTTTAATTTTTGAAAAATACTTCAAGGTTACCACTCCATCAAAGTACACTCATTTCATAAGCACATGAGTAAAATCCGGTGACCGTGAAGGCGCAGATCTTTCCTCTACCCTATTATCCATTTATACCCACGATCCCGCAACATCACGAACCAACGACAACATCTACGTCATCAACACATCCTTAATCTTAACCAACCCCTCCTCGTTCTATTCACCAATTACAACAATCACTGGCCAACATTTCTGAATGCAAAACCGCCAAACATCTGAGACTAAACTCAGGCAAATGGAATTCGATCATCTATTACAACTGACTTGTAGGCTGTCCGGGTGCCGCCGCGTCGTTGGCAGATAGGCCGACGTTTCGCTTGTCATATCGCAGGCTTCTTCAGGGTAGTGACCGTCGTCCCTACAGGGTAGTGAACTGAAGAAGCCTGCGATATGACAGGCGAAACGTCGACCTCTCAGCCAATGACGCGGCGTCACCCAGCTCAGCCCAGAAGTCATGAACTCGAGCCGCGGAAGCCTACGTGTACATCTATTACAACTGTCACATCATTTACTGTACAATACCTACTCGCCAACAATTAATCATACCGCCTTGAAAAGGATGAAAACGACCCAGTATTAAGGAATCACCAAAGACAACAAACTTACCTAGAACAAACACATTTATTTATTCAGAAATCAAATACAATACTAAATTTCTTCACACCAATACCATTCAACCCAACAAGTTTAAAACCAAAACACATTACTACAAAAAACGTAATCACATCTATTTTCACACATAACTGCAATTCCTGGAGCTGAAAACAAATTATACCAAATTAATTAAAATGGAAAAAATATTTTTGGAACTAGCATCTAAACCACCCATGAACAAATACAGAAGACAATCAAGCTAACACTCACCGACAAACGCGTCCATGAGACAGTTAACCCTCGAGAGGCAGCGCCTTTGAAAGCTGCATGGTGCAAATGTGCTGTTAGCTTTCTTGGAAAAGTTATTCTACGGCTTTTTTCTCTCGTAAAGTAGGCTAACTGGTTCCTCTGATCATAATTTATTCAGATTAACAGTTTTACAAACTTTATATTTAGACGAATTACTTGGTAACATTGACATAATTAAAAAAATTGCTTTTATGAAATATTATGTGAATAATATTACTCTCATGTGGATTCTTGTGAAGTCAAGTCATTCGGAATAACAATTTCTTACACATTCACTGCACGATATTATTTTGGAATGTTCTTTGCAGACATTTGACATATTATATTTTGTGGATGTAAATTTGTTTTTTGCTCTGCCACAAATGACACATCTGTCTCTTGTTTTCGTAGTGGTATGATTTTCACGCATTTCTTCACGTCTGTACTCGCAAAGTAATGCTTACTTATAAAAAAAGTAATTACAAAGTAGTATAAGAAATCTAGGTATCCTACTTGTAGAGATTTGAGAGTGAAATGCATAGCAAGAAAAGATGCAAGTCCGGAAGCGCGATGTAAATCTGCTCCAAACTGATCCGACCTCTCAATCTTACAGACCGCAGGTAACTGATGAAGGTATCTGGGTTAGAAACGATTTTATCTTCTTCCTGAAATGTCTCCCAAGGAAAACTACGGGTCATGATTTCATGGAAAGGCAATCGCCGATCATACCCGTAAAAATATTTCAGAAGTAGCAATTCTGCACCAGCGCTTCCATTAGAGGTTTAAACAATCAACCAATAAATCTCTTAAAAGCATTTCTAGCAATTCACCATCATATACCGGCAGATCCTTACAAACCCACATTTACATATCCAGCTACTCCGACGTCCACTTCATATAAACCACCCAAACAATAAGCCAAGACCTAATACCCGGTGTAGATGAACATACAGAAAAAAGGTATTCATAACCTTCCAAAATACGTCCTTCATCTCTACTCAAACACTCCTGAAAACTTCAGCAAATAGGGTAGAGGACTTCAAGATAACACGAACACACAGACACACCTACACAGTCTTCCCCCACCTCACTAACATACTATCACTTCATGTCCCCACACTTTCCAATTCTCATTCACCAAACTGGGAAGCAAGACGACCAATAAGGATGCTCCCCACCCTTCCCCCTTCCCACCACATCATCATTTCATACCCCCGCACTTTCCAAGTCTCATTCACCAAACAAGGAAGCAATGCACCAGAAAGGGTTCCTCCCTAAACTATCTCTTCTCCACCAGCGCCCTTTCAAAGTCTAATTTACGAAACAGGGAAGCAAGACAACCAAGAGGGATCCTCGTCAACCTTTGCACTTCCCTGGATTACACTATCACTTCTTGCTCCCGCACTTTCAAAGTATCTTTCACGAAGGGTGCGAAACGCAGACCCCTTTCAAAACGACCACAGTACTTCTCACTGGTCTGCAGATTCTACGCCTTTGTCACTTTAGCGCTCTAGGCTGCGGAGCCAAACCTCAGTTTCATTGTCCATCGAGCTTCTGAGCCATATCAAGCGATCACTTCTGACTCATTGTTATTAATTCGCATTGTTGAAAGCCCGGGAATCTAATTTGAATTTGGGTAATGCTGAAGCAAACTAATCCATTTCGTCAACAACAGAAAACTCTTCCATAATATTTTGTCTTCTCTTCTCAAATAACTAAACGCTATTGAATTCGTCACACAGGATGTTTACGGAGAGAATTGCGTCTTCAACACAGTTGCTATATAAGAAATCTATGTAACTAATGTAAATCTTTACTATAAACATATTGTCTGATGTAAAAATGTTGTTTGTCAAGGATGTTCTTAAAAATACAATTTTCTAGCTGAATACTTACCTTGTTCCCAAGCAGAATGCCAAAGGTAATAGGATGCTTATTAAAATGATGAGCAGAGCCAAATAGAGAACCCACAGATCGTTCGAATCAACCAATATGTCAGGATGCGGCTTGGTCACGTTCTCGATCCACTGTGCATACAACATTATTTGAAGGGTCAATAATAGTAGTTAGGTAACAAGTGCGCGGAGCAGGTGATTCACGCACAAGTCGAATTCGAGCGAAACTAGACCGACAAAGAGACGAGTGCGGAAGTCACCTGGCGCCCGCTTTGCGTATATCATTTTTAACGCACTGGGAGCGTCAAGTAAAGGAATATAAATTAAATATCAAATAACTAGAAATGCCTTACTTGTACAGAAGTAAATGGATTCGTCAGTGTCTTAACGCTATTGTTTGTAAATAATAGACAAACTGGCAAAATGAAAGACGATTGGGAATCGTTACATATGTTTCTCACCATATAGATTGCAAGGCCTGAGCAGTCATTGGAGATGGCTGCCAAAAATGACCATACAAACTGAAATGCGAAGTAAAATTGTGGTTACCAGTGTATAAGCAAGTAACACTATCAAAAAAGAAAAAAAAAGAAGTCTTTCATTTTGCTGGAAAATTGTTTATAAATGTAAGTTGTTTCTCAGGTGAAAAAAGCATACACTTTCTATTAAAACTGTTATCCCTAACAACGCACAGTACATGAAACCCTACTTGTTCTAATCCTAACGTATTTTTCTCAACATTTTTTGCCCATCCTGTGCACATATTTCATTTATAGCTACTATATGTACTATCTCTTTCAGATCTGAAATTATGGTTGATATCATGAATGTAGGAGTTCTTGATGCAAGTAATTGTTATTACATTTACTTATCAGATTATTATCAGCTGTAAAATCCATCTATGACTTCAAATGTATCTCATCCATTATGAGAATCACTAACTTCTCACTATCACTTAATTGTTGTAAGTATTTGTTTTTTGGGTAATATGAAAAATTGTTTTCACTTTGTTAAATTTGATTCTAAAGCAAATGAACACTGCCTTTTAATTGCACTCGGATGACGAAATATTATGAACTATACATGCTTGATATATTTATAAGAATATGGCTATATAATAAATAGCATACAAGACAACAGGAAAAACTATGAAGTAGGCTGATATACACTTCTTTTCTTACTAAGCAATTTTATTTGCTCCAGCATAAAAGCAAAAGGTTTGGGAATTTGTAGCATCGATTTAAAGTAAGAGATCTGAAATTAAAGCAAAATCAGCATGAAGACTGTTACTACTACTTACATTAAAACATAGTTTTAACCTAACTTATTCCAAATCATCAATAATTTAATTTGTAGTACTTTCCCTATCTGGTATTGTATGGTCTCCAAGTTTTAATACATTTTTACAATAATATCACCTAAGTGTCAATTCCTTATCCACAACTGAATTGATAATTTTAGGGGCAGAATTACAATTAAATGTTGAAGAAGAATACTGTATTTCTTACTATCGACCAATAATCGACCAAAATAAGAAATTCCGGTTTGCTTCTTCATCAAAAGTACTGAAAGATTTCATTTAATCTTGCAGTAATAATTTTATTAATTGCAGTCAATCTTGCAGTAATAATTTTATTAATTTTAATTTTGCGGTACAAATGCACACATTACACATGCACGTAGCAAATGCGCAAATGCGCTGCGCTGCGCTGGCAACAGTGCTTGCTCGTTATTTTGTTGAATAGGTCGTTTTCAAGTGATTGCTGAGATGTTAGTTCCGCAGAAAATTCAATATCTTAAATATTACCTAGCTGTTTCCAATTATGAGAGAAAGTATATGCTGTTGTAGCACCACTAGTTTTCATTTGTACGAAGTATTCCGGCTATATTGTTTTAAATCCGGCGAAAAACTTGTTTTTCTACTAGTTTAAGTCTGATTAAAACATAATGCATTTTGAAGTAATTGCTTTCCTTTCTCGTGCGTAAGAAGGAACTTCTTAAAAAGAGAAACTTATGTACTTCAGTGCGAAAAACGGCGAATTTTTGGCAGAAAAACTCTTATTACATGGGCTTGGTAACGAAAAAGTGGATACATTCAGTTGTTAAATGTAGCAAGAAATTCTCTAACACGAGGTTTAGTCAGAATCCTTTTTGTGGATCCGTGATACTGGAAAGCCCATTCAAGGCGAAACTTCTGTCTGTCCGTATTTGAACAACTCTAAAGGGCTAAACTGCTAAGCCTTTTTTCTCCAAATTAATATTCCTCGCTCGATCTGGCTGATGTCGCGGCCCCTTGAATTTGAAAACGATATTGTAATTGTGAAAGGTACTTTACATGTAGTGTCTGGTACATATTCAAATTTTTCTTTTAAAAATGGCCCCAAATTTTTTCTATAAATTTAGTGTAGTAATAGAGTAAAATACACATAAAGGTGCTATATGTCCTGTTTTCACGGTTAGCTCTGAAATTTGGAAAATAGCAAAATTTTGCATTTTTTCGGGGTCTTCCTACAACTACGAAATTAAAGAAAAAGATTTTTCCTTGAAATAAAATTTGTTGTCCATAATTTGCTCTTTCATTAAGGTCAGGTACTATTATTTGAAAATTTTAGTAGTTTTCGCGCAATATTGAGTGCAATTTGTGCAATTTAAAAAATTACAAAACAAGATTTTCTCTAAAACAACTCTAAATTTTTTCTTTAAACTTTGTGTAGGGATTATGTTAAATGCCGTCTATGAGATGACGGCCATATTGCTTTATTCGTTTGTTTTTTCAAAAATTACAAACATGTAATACTTTTGACTTGTTTCTTACGTCTTTAATATTTATAATAGCGGCGATTTGTTTACATTATTATATTTACGAGTACATTTGCTTCAAATAAGTCATATAAAGTTTCTCGAAAACTCAATCGTTTTCTGTAAAACCTAGCTAGAAATTACGCAGTTTTAGAAACGCTCAAACCTCATTTTCTCAAAAATGACTCCAAATGTTGGGTTCAAACGTTTAGAACGAATAGTACAAGTTGAACTCTTTAATATAAAGTAAAGTCCATTTTGGGTATTGATTTTCAAAAACAACGCAAATGAAATTTTTTGAAAGATCTCTCATATAGTTAATATGCACATTTCTAACATATAGTAATCACTATTGTACTGGTAAATTAAAGTGCTTAAATGACTTCTAATGAAGTTTTTCAATAACTCAAAATTTTCTATGAATAAGAGGTTCAAATTTTGAATTTACATTATCTCTAAAATACCATTTGCTTAAAACGACTGCAAAGTTTTCAAAAAAAATTGCCATTAGGATGAGGTTTTAAATATTCTTTAATATTCTTAAAATAATATTTCCGTTCTGCTACTAGGAAAATTTCAAAAAAATAATTTGAGCGGCGATAGATGGCAGCTGGCAAGGGTATGTAGCAAGTCCGAATAGATAGCCGAGACGAAAGGGAATAGAAAACTAATACGGGAAAGTCAGTGCCATTGTGTAGCACTACTAGGTTTTCTTAATATGTCACCATAGTTTTTGATTAAATTGTAACCTCGGATTGTGTAAAACACTTTTGAGTGGATTGCACAGATCTCATTTTCGTAAATTTCGAAATTTATAAAAACGTGAGAAAGTATATGCTGTTGAAATACTAATAGTTTTTTAACTGGTTCTGTATACACACCTTCAAGGAATATGCTAGAGATAACCTATAAAATGCGAAGTATTTGAAAATATTGGATATTCAAATAATTTCCTTTCACTTTTTTAAAAATATTAGCAATTTTCCCGAAATTTTGAGTAGAAATGTGGAGATTGACGGGTAGAATTAGAAAAACAACACTTTGGTATTTATTGACATGGTTATAGAATTTACGAAATCCTTTTAAGCAAGAATGTATATCATAGGCCCTCATCCTCGAAAGATTTGTAATTGTATCGCAAGAAACTGATATTTTTGAAATAGATTTTTTCCTGATCTTCTTTTGAGACTTAAGAGCCTTTATTGATTTTAGTTCTTTACTTTTCATTTAATCCGCGTTATGTATTTGAAGAGTACTCAACCATGAGTTTGACCCGTGTTCTCAATAAACGTCGAGCTGCTGTTTCAAAGCATTTTTTCTGAATATTTAATCTCTAATCCCAAATCGCAACGGTGAGATATATAACTCACTTGTAAACTATATTTTCAATCCCAAACTCATCAAAGCAAAAATTCTGTTTAATATAGCTTCCTTACCATTTCTGGTGCCCATGTGGTTGATAAGAGGAATGGCGGGAGAGTGGTAACAGTAACATTCGATGTTGTACCATGTTGTTCCCCCTTCACATCAGGGTCCCCACTCTCAGAACCACTTGGAGATGATAGCCCCTTTTTTCTTTTTACACTCGTTTCCTTTTCAATAGAAGTGTCAATTTCATCCTCATAAATTTCGTACTCATCAGATGAACCCATTGGAGGGTTGCAATTTAATTGCAACCAGTCACAATACCTATACGTGTATGTCTCATCCGTGGCGGGGCCGAAAATCCTCCCATAGGGTCCGATACGAAATGCTGACATCTGCACAAAAACAAAGGTTCTTGATAGCAATGTCAAGCCGGAAGAGTTATAACAGCACACTGGCTGAAAGCAATCTAGTAATTTAGAAGTAAGCGAAAGATAGAAAGACAGAGAAATGGAGAGAGAGAGAGAGAGAGAGAGAGAGAGAGAGAGAGAGAGAGAGAGAGAGAGAGAGAGAGAGAGAGAGAGAAAGAGAGAGAGGAATAAAGGGAAGGAGAGAGAAAGAGTGTAAGGGAGAGAATGAGAGGGAAAGAGGGAGGACAAAGACAAACATGAGCTTTGAGAGACGTGTTTGGTTTCCAAGGAACTCTGAAAAAACAACTATGTAAACCCATAAGCAACGAAAATAATTCAAATTTGGCGCCTAACCTGAAATAACAATATTATAGGCTCTCTTTGACGTCCATTAAGGCTATATGCACCGAAAAATACTTGAAGGAAAATTCGAATATATCTCAGCACTTTCACAGGGGAATTTACTTTACTGATAATGTCTGAACCAATGGTCCGATTTTCGATCTGTAAACGGCATTTGACCCCTTTTTAAAATAGAATTTACGCTACGAAGCCCCTTTTCCAAAACTCGAGCAAAAACACGAATTTGAAATTAGTTCTCAAACTTCCAAGAAAAAATGTGGGCTTACAGCGCGATGGCGACATGCTTCCTGAATCCAACGCCGTGACAATCGTGCAAATCGGACGAATAGGAGCGTCGTAAAGTGAAATTTAGGAAAACACCTCGCCCTCCCTTTCCCATTCTGCGCCGTTGCGTCACCCACCCGATTGTTGTGGGTCCTCTGTCGGCGCGGCGGCACGACCAGGCCAGGCGGCGTGCGGCCAGCCCCGGCGGAGGAGGCGGGACTTGCGGGATACGCAAGCCAGACAGTCGGTTTATGCTTTCGTCACTTTGCATCTCAATCTATTTGTCCACAGATACCAAATTAGAGATGCTGTACGCGCTATAAGCCCACATTTTTCTTGGAAGTTTGAGAACTAATTTCAAATTCGTGTTTTTGCTCGAGTTTTGGAAAAAGGGCTTCGTAGCGCATCTGTCCGTCCGTCTGTGGGCAACGCTGGCGGCTAAACCGTTCAGTCGATTTTCTCAAAAGGTGATATTTCTGAATAGATCTGGCTGATGTCGCGACCCCTTCAATTTGAAAACGATATTTTAATTTTTGGGGGTACTTCACATGAAGGGCTTGGGACGTTTTCAAAATTAAAAAAGTGGCTCCAACGATTTTTATTAAATTTTGTTGTTGAAGAACGTGAAGGATGTTTAAGAGAATGGTGTTTGTCTCATTTTCGTGAAGAAATCAGAGTTTTCGAAAATTAAAAAAGTTCAAAATTTTGTTGGAGTCTTCCTAGAACAGAAATATTGAAGATATAGATTTTTTCCTTAATGAATTATCTTCCCTAAAAATAGATTTTGAAATAAGATCATGTACAACATGTCATCATGTTCGCTTAATTTTGCGTGAAAGTACGGGGGAGAAAGTACGCGCTGTGTTAGCGCCACGAGTTCGTGTTTAAAATGCATATGAATAGTAATTACGTTCAATTTTTAAAAACTGTGAAAATTAGAAACTTAATTCTTCAAGAAAAGAGCGATATAAAAGCTCGCGATAGACCTACATCCGTATTGAACATACAGTATATCAATGCATTTTCTATTTTCGCATGCAGCCCCCCCCCCAATAATCAAAGACACCAGCAAGTAATGCAAAGACACTAAGAGCCGAATTCATAGTCGTCACATATTGGGTAAGCGAACCCGTAAGTGATAAGTGCTTTCTCAAAAGAAGTGTTCACTTACAGGCGTTCGTATTTCATAGCCGTTCCTTATGACTGCGGAATGAGTGTTCGCTTAAGCGGAAGGGAAATGTGGCAACATTGCATTGTTAGCAGCCGTTTCGAAGTTCTTAGCAACCGACTTTACTCACGCACTTGTACAAAGAACGTCCAATTTAACAGGGGCGTGTGACAAATAATGAAAAAGAATGGAATGGCAGTGCTATTAATAAAGGAAAAAATGTGGAATTAGTGGCGATTAGAATACCATATTGACACGTGAGTAATTTCCGTGGGTATTTAGTTAAATTATAAAAAGAATCCAAGGAGCAATAGCTAGTCAAATAATAACGTGCTGGGGCGGTGTTAGCTCGTTAGAAATGGAATGCGTGCGAGGAAGGGGTGAACTGCGTAATAGAACTAAAGTGAAACGCAATTAGGTATTGTACTACGTATCGGGTGAGTCAGAAGAATAGCGCGTGCTATAAACAGACATATAAATCTGAGTAATGTAAGAAGACCAAGTATTGTATTAGATATTAATAAATTTTCAATTATAGTAATTAATGAAACGACTTATAAAGATGGACATGACGATGGATGAATGATTTGTTCAAGAAAACGAGCGATGATAGGAGCGAGTTTTCTTATTTACCTTGTGCTATTATACCCCTTTATCTAAGTGTTACGTTCAATATTTTATATTTTAATTTTGAAAAATTCAATCATATCTTCACCATTTGAGGTATGTTTTGGATGACGTCATACTCGTATTGGTGCTAAACAAGATGCATTTTAGTAGGTCTTGCAGTGTATATTTATGGTCACCTTAGTGTTTTAGAGAAAAATGTATCAAATAAGAAACGTTTGAAAATGGAAAATATTTAACCAGTAGATATATTAGAAGAAGCTGAGAAAGCCATGAAAACATTACTTCAAACGAAAAGTAAGGGCATGTATGAGATAACAACACCTGTTAATGTAGGAAAGGAGAAAGACGATTCAGTTCTGACTCACACGTTTCGCTGGTGTACTTTTCAGAGCGGGTAATCACAACTGACGATTACATTTTTTATATTTGTAATATGCTAAGACAAAATGTTTTACACGTTATTCATTTATTCATGTTAAATATTTTATGTTGTTCCACTAATCAGCTAGTGTCAAACCAACATGCTTATGGTCATACTTGTTTGTGGCGTGTAAAGGATAATATCGATATATTAAATTCTAAACAATTTACTTGATTTTATTAAAAATTAAAGAACTCTTGCCAAAACAACTGCTCTCTTTCTCTCTCTGGACCCTTATGTTCAAAAAGGTGAAGTAAACATTTGGGCAATATTGACTTGCAGGTTAGGATGATTGATGCCAAGTATGAGTAGGGTAGTAGTTTCTAATTCAACTTATTGTAATACAAATATTAACATGTTTATCTAAGAAGTAGTAATAAATAAATTATAATTTTATTTCATTTGTTCAAAAATTTTACGTTTTTGATGTACGTAAGGGGTCATCCATAAATTTCGTAACGTAAGTTTGGAGTGGGTTCGTTTAGAGCTCTTGGTCAGCGTGCCCGCTTTCCTCCACTTTGTGCCCCGGGTTGGATTCCCGGTCGAGCTAAGACTAAAGTATGCGTTTTCCTTGCAATGTCCCAGTATATGTTGCTATGTGACTCTGGGAAAATTCACTTCTCAGGTTGAGAAGACCGGAATACGGTGTGGGGATGTCTACGTGCTAACAAATGGTACCCCCTTAAACCCATGGCCGCGAGGCAGGGACGTCGGCGGTAGGCCTGAGTCCATTCACGGGCTGTCGCGCCAAGTAAATACATACAAGTTTGGAGTAGTTTGAATACCCCCTCTCCCCCTTGTAGCCCTAATCGAAAACCCTAAAGTTTTGTGACACTAATCGAATATCCTCCGGCCCCTATAAAACGCAGCGTGATGCTGCCTCAAACCCCTTCCCCCTCTTCGTTACGTAATTTATGGACGACCCTTATTTTGTGATGTACACTTTTGTTCATGTTTCATGGCAGTCTGGAACTACCTTGGCTACGTCTGTGTTATAGATACATAACTAAACGATTTCGATCAGTTCTCTGAGTTCTGATTGGCTGTTGTGGACTTTTAATTGCACGCATGTCATAATCATAGTGATAGAATAATTTTTCGTGGAATTAATAGCATATTTAGTTCACTGAACGAAAAAATAATAATTGGTAATGGACATGCATGCCTGGATTTTGAAACCGAGTTTTTTTAATTTTAGGGGTACTTTACATGAAGTCCCTCAAACATTTTCAAAATAAAAAAAAGGCTCCAAATTTTTTTATTAAATTTTGTTGATAAATAGTGCGAAAGACGTTTAAGAGAATGGTGCAGGTCTCATTATTGGTAATATCATCGATTTTTCGGAAATTGCCAGGGTATAGGTCTCGTCCTTCTGGATGGTCGAGGTTGTTAAATGGCATATTCGGGTTTATCACTTGAAATCAAAAGGTCGCCGGTTCGAGTCCCACGCGGGGATGTTCATTTAATATAAGACTTACATTAAATTAACCGTAGAAAATTTGCCGTAGAAAACTACTTGGGATTCGAAAAACCTTATTGAAAATCATTTAAAGCCACAAATTCAGTCATTACATATATAAATATACCGGACGTCTCTATACGTGCTTTTGCAGTTTGTACCTTACAAAAATTTTTTAAAAGTTTCTTTTGCTATTTGTAAAGTGTATGTCACCTCAAATCAATTGTTGAGTTTCTGTGCATCTGTATGAACCGATTTAAGTATCGTCATGAAATTTAAATACATTATGAACACTAACCATGTGACCAACTTAGATATCCCTAACTCTTCAGAAATTATTATTTCTTTTTCGCCTAACGAATTCTTCGTAAAAAGAAAAAATATGAATCGTGCACCCGAAAAACGCCGGAATTTCGCCTCAATAAATATCATTGTCGGGTTCTGGTGGTTACCCCTTTCCCCGCTCACCCCTTTTCTGGCTCTGAGCTTTTCGTTCACTCCCCATTTCCCGCTCTCCCCTTTCCCTGCCCTCCCCACATGAGAATAATACTTCTCATGGTGGTATCTGATTTAGTATTATGGTGCCGGGTAATTGAGAAAGAGTGACAAAATTTGTTTTTCGGGCGACAAAATGAAAGCAGCCGTGGAGGGAATGAAGCTTGTCGCAAAAGCTAGTTAAGATTAAGAAGATTAGAAAACTAACGAGGGCGAAAAAGTCTATAGCACCATTAGTTTTTATTTTTTTTTATTTATTTAAATTGCTATTTTTCTTCAGCAAAGCTTTTCTGAGGCAAAAATATCTATAATTTTATAGTTTTGAATTTTTTGGTAATTTTTCGAAAAAACGAGCAGTACCCGGAAATGGGACTACAATCATATTTCTTACCGTCCCTTCCTACACATGTTGAAAAAATTTAAAGAAACAAATTCGAGCGGTTTTGAGAATTTTTTTGAAAATTCCAAACGCATACGCAAAAACTACAAACTTTTACAAAGAATTACATACCTTTTTTAAATACCTAATTTTTGCCAGAGTCTTTGTCTTAACCCAAAATATCTATCTTCAATTTTATTGTTTAGTTTTGTTTTTTGGAATTTTTGAGAAATCGAGGATGTCGCCGACTATGAGACCTGCACCGTTCTTTTAAACCACTTTTGCACCACTGATAAACAAAATTTAATCAAATAATTTCAATGCATTTTTTTTTTAAATTTTGAAAATTTCAGATAGGCTTCAAGCAAAGAACTATCCAAAGTTAGACTTTCGTTTTCAAATTACAGGGGCCACTACATCAGCGAGATCGATTGAGTTTGGAGAAAAAAATTCAAAATTTTCTCAAAAATGGCAAACAATTTTTCTGATACAACTTTGTCTTCTGCTAGCGAAAAGGACTAAGAGAATAGTGTAGGTCTCATGTTTGTTGAAAGCTCAGATTTTCGGGCGTCTTCCTATAACTATAATATTGAAGACTTGTTTCATTTTTCGAAAATGCGTATTTTTAGTGTAATTTGAGGCGAAATATAGACAATTACAAAAAATGTTCCCTCTAATTGAAATGTTATTTTTGCACATGGAAGAAGAGATGTTTGACGTTTAAAAGAATGGCAATAGTCACATTTTCGTTGAAATTTACTGAATTTTTGAAAATTGCATATTAAGTACTAATGTTTGAACTACTGTTGGAGGCAATGGTTCCCGCAGGGCTGTCCATAACTCGTAATAGTACAAGGGGGTGATGATCTCTTTTGAATAGCACGTTGTGCATGGCACCCCGGATATGATAAATATTGTTCTTGTCTGGGGATTTTGGTGGCCAATGGAAGAGTTTCAATACAGAAGAGTGTTCCTGGTGCTTCTCTGCAGCAATTTTGGACGTGTGGGCTGTCGCGTTGTCCTGCTGGAATTGCCCAAGTCCGCCGTGATGCACAAGGGATATCTCAGACGTCCCAGGAGTTCTGTATCACTCCAACTGTACACGCCTCATGCCATCACAGAGCCTCCACCAGTTTGAACAGTCCTCTGTTGATACGCAGGGTCCATGAATTCATGAGGTTGTCGCCATAGTTGTAAACATCGTTTCGCTCGAAACAATGTGAAACGAGACTCGTCAGACCAGGCAACGTGCTTTCATACATCAACAGTCCAATGTCGGCGTTGACGGACCCAGGCGAGGCGTAAAGCTTTGTCGTGCAGTCATTAAGGGTAACGAGTGGGTCTTCGACACCCCTACCGATAAGGTCTCGTTGAATGGTTCGCCTAGCAATGTCCTCTGCAGCAATTTGCGGAAGGGTTGCGCTTCTGTCACGTGTAATGGTTCTCCTCAGTCGTCGTCGGTCCCACTCTTGCACGATCATTTTGCGGCTGGAACGATGCTGGATTGATGTTTACAAATATACTCAATGTATCCTAATAGTGAATAAATAAATCAGATACAGCAGTGTGGTACAAATGTGGGCCGTTAATAGTGATAGCGCAGGCGCAATTTTAGCCAAGTACAGTGAAACAGTTAAATTCTATGAAGCGAAGTTCTTAAAGTAGAGTTTTTTGCTTTCGTCTTATCTAAATAAAAAGTATTTTGGATTAAAATTTACAGAGATATTTTATTGGCTAATATGGCACACTGAGACAAATAACTAATATTTGATGATCATATAGTTGCGGGGTAACATAAGCACAACTTCAGACAAAAATGCGTTGATACAAATAACATTAGATAAATTTTATTCGTTATTTTCTAAAAAATAGAGAAAAAGCCCTAAAAAGTGGTGTATTTTTGGGGTTTGTGGCACCCCTACACCCATTTTAAAATCGATTTTATTGTACCGATGTTGTTCTTTCATCGAAAATTAACTTTTTTTAATAAGCCATTGACTTCTATTTTTTCCATTCTGCCTAATATTTGCAGGGTGAGTTTCGTAACTTTAACATCTCCTGTAACTTTTGAAGAGTTATAGTTATAGCAATGCAGTTTTCACGGAAGTGAATGAGAGAATGAGGCTAATTCATGCATGTATTCATTTCTATTTTATCACTTGTATTTTATGAGATATTTGAGGTAACTGTTTTTCAAAAGAAACTATACCTATGTATTTTTTCGGTCTATCATAACGAAAGTAATAAAAAAGACGAATTCAATAATATACATATTATCAAATGTTAGATACGCATTTCTTAAGCAATTTTTATTTTTTGCGACTAATGTTTAACGGATATTTTGAATGTCCGTCACACAAGGTCATGCAGCGCTCAACGTGCTAGAGGGCGATCGTGAAAAGGAAGGTATCTTACACGCAACACACACACACACGCACACACACACACACACACACACACACACACACACACACACACACATATATATATATATATATATATATATATATATATATATATATACACAAATTTTCAAACGCTATGTAATACTAGAAATAGTGTTTTTAGGCATTTTGAATCAGGAGCATACATGACGTCCGCGCTTCCCGCAGCGGGCCAACTGCTGCTTCGGTAGCTTCGATTGTTACGCGGCGTCTTAACCGCTATCAGATTTCCAAGCGCGTTCGTTCAAGAATGATGCCAAAGTCCATCGCTGGTGACTTGTCAGTTTGATGTTTACAGTGACATCACGTTCTGTGGGGAGTGTTGGTAAGCGCACGATCCTTTCTGTTAAATATCATCATAGTGACAGATTTATGCGTAACCCCATTACTGAAATTTATTTATTATTTTTGTTTCATTATTCTTTATTTATTGTATGTTTTTATTTATTTACGTATTGATTATTTAAAAAGTTATGTCTGATTAATTAAACCAAATTGTAATCATTAAATCCAATCATACATAC
The DNA here is from genome assembly GCA_038098605.1 of Gryllus longicercus. Taxonomy (NCBI): domain Eukaryota; kingdom Metazoa; phylum Arthropoda; class Insecta; order Orthoptera; family Gryllidae; genus Gryllus; species Gryllus longicercus. Next base: position 94,330 of record JAZDUA010001033.1, on the reverse strand, counting down.
AAATAATAATACCAGTATGCATTAAACCCCGGCAACTGAAGCCTTGCCGATGGTTAGGCGCGACGCATGAGCAAAGGCCGCAGAAGCGGCGGCGACCTAAAAATTTGTATTTGAGGATTTTGAAAGGTACTGAACAAGTTGGTAAAATTTTATGTCAATCCGAGTATCCAGCACAGTGAGTGTTGCGTGTTAGTAATTGAAGATACGAAACATATTCCAAATATTCACGAAACTAATGCAGTTTTTTCTGAACTCTGATTTCCATTCTTTCAAATTTTCATATTTTTTGTAGTACTTAAAGATTAAAAATATGGATTTGTCATAAGTATTATGTATTGAAATAATATTGTTATTTCAACTTCATTTAAAGGAATGTCGTACTTCAGGGTATTAATGGGGTCTTGACACATTGCAACAGTACATAATTAAAACATTAAACGGGATCAGAACGATTTCAGTGACGAATCCAACATTCAAGTCAATATTAGGATGCATAAAACTGTTATTCAATGAATGTATGTCTCGCATTCATTGTGATGGAAAATGATGATTAAGGCATTTCGCATTTACTGTGTTGTAAATATTCTGGAAAGGGGAATCGTATAATGAATCATTGTATTAATTTATTTAAAAACGTTTTCTTTATGGTGTCAATTGAAGTCAATTCCTTGATCATTAGTTATAATGACCTTAATAATTCATACGTCTTGGTTATTATAACTTTATTCAAGCAGTTCTGGCTTTTATCTCCCCCTAAATGCGCAAGAAGAGAGAAGTAGCTAATACCTATTTGAATTGGTGTAAAACAGTCAGTGTTGATTTGTAATTCAATTCTCAGTTGTGTGTAGAAATCGAAAATACGTTTATCTTTACGTAACGTGTAGTAATACAAAAGACAATGCAAGAAGTGATATTTTTGTTAATTTCGTGAAAGTAAAACTTTTACAGAGATAGCTTACGAACAAAAAGTTCGAACAGACTTTAAAACTATGCGTTCGTATAGACTTACCGTCGTTTTTGCTAACAGTGTGCAATTTATTCATTCCTCCTGGCCAAGTCGTGTCATAACAAGAACTTGAAAATGTTTCTCAGTTTCCCGATCTTCTCTTATTGTGGGGAACTTTATTGCCCACAATTCCGACTGGGGTGGCACAAGGACCTGCTTGAGAGGTAATATACTTGAACATTATTGACAACCAGAACAATTCTTCTGAATACTGGCGAAAGCATACATTTTCCAGTGGCTTCAGTTTCTCGACGGTCGATCTGGCTCTCTGCAGTGCATCTCTCTCTTCAATCTTTGAGTGGACTGTCTTTGGCGATCTGATTTGTAGTGACCACACCCCCATTCTGGTCAACTTCGATATTCTCTACCTAAAGGTTGTCCGTCCTCATCGCTGGCTAAATCTCCGAGCTGAGTAGGACACACGCGAAAGAAATACGGATGTTGGAAAACTGCCCAATGCGGCCTCAATTACCATTCCGAAGTCGTCGGGTTGCCCACGACATCCCTTCAACTTCCCTTCATCGAATCTGCCACTTTCCTTGGCCTGACATTCGATAAGACTTAAACATGGCGAAAGCATATTCAAAACTGGAAGACGCGAGGCTCTTTCGGTCGGTCATACTTTGCACAAAAAACTATTTAAATCAATAGTTCGTCACGGATATCTCATCTACATTGCGGAAGAGGGCGGGGGAGAAGGTTTAGTATCCATGGAGAAGGATATATGATTCATCACCGTGGTCCCCACCCATCACAGACTCCAACAAGAGGACACTCCTTCGGGCTGTGAGGGTTGCCACGGATATACAGTGGGGGGAAGACACAGCGCTGCCCCGCAGTGGATCCCCCGCTAACCCTGGAGCTTAGAACACCTAATCCAAGCTGATTGATCGGGAGTTGGTTAGATCCTGACTGCCCGTGTAGAAGATTCCGAGGCCATAGCAAGTGTTGGAAATCTACAAGGAATGTTCCCCAAAATACTACTCGTAAATGACGTATAGTGCAAAGTGTAAAGTGTAAAGTAGCCCAAGGAGTAGTTAGGAAACAAACAGGTCCCTCAACTGCCAGAACACATCCCCTCCGAGACGGGTCGACATGCACGGCAAACACATGGGTTGGCGTTCAGCATACAGGAAGGGACAGTGAAATAGAAGGGTTGGAAGAAAAGAGACTGGTAAAATAATAGAATACTTGAGAGCCTTCCCTGTATCCCCCCGCCACCTCCCACGATGAGCAAGCACTACACTTACGGGACTCAATTGGTGTCACTGCAGTGCTTCTGACCGGCAGGTACTACAGTTCGAGTCCCAAGGTTGGCAAGGTTTTCGCCACTAGCTAGACAGCTAGATCGAATTTAACCGCCCTCTAGAGGAGAATTCTAGCTGCCGGCATCCCTGATCGGTACTTTTCGGCGGTTTCTCCGATCAATACCAGGTGAATGCCAGTAATTCGAACTGCGCACGATCATTCCTTGTATTATCCCCACCTTTTACACTTTCACATGCCAGTTTCCGCCTTGGATATCCATGAAGTAGATAAGCTACCGTGCATCTGTGGCGGCTGCCCCAACGATCAAGACGTATTTATTCCGACCAACAGAGCACAGAGCTATCGATTTTCGCATATACCTTACTGTAGATAACGCCACACTAGTTTCCCTTCTTTTTCTTTAGGGTGCTTTTGAATACCTCGGACGCTGACATCGTGTTTTCCCCTCACCTACGTTAGTTTTCAAAATCGCTGTTCCTACGCTAATGGAGTAATAATCTAAGGGTATCGGGCGGATTCGAACGTTCCTGTCTTTCTTGATCTAGTGTAAACAAAAGATGTTTAGTTCCAGGATCGACAAGGTCAATTAATGCTAAATTTTTTTACTATACACACCCATAAATTAAGTAACATCAGGTGTAAGTCTCATTGGTCTGGTAAGAAAGAAAGCTTTACACATTCACACATTTCATCTACATATCTATCCATGCGAGAGCGAGAAAATATGCACTTTTTCTAACAGCGCACTTAGAATAGAAATCTGTGCTTTGATGAGGAGCAAGGAATAAGAGGAGCTGTAAATGAAATACACCAAGGGCAGTAGAAGCTACAAAGACGTAATGGCTGGATCGAAAGCGTAGTGGCATTAAAAAAACTAACAGGAACAGTAGTACAGTAAAATGATCACTATTGAACTCCTTCAAATAATTATTGACTTAATTTCTCTACACTTGCCTTAAATTGATATTCCACTTCTGTCTCTTTCTCGTCTTTGATCCACGTACCATCAGATAAAAGGAGACAAAATGTTCGGTCCTCAAGGAACTCAGGACAGTAATGAACAGGTACCACTCTCGGGGAATCATCTTTGTAAGATACAGACTCCATGTAACTGCGCCACCAAAATTCATCGTCTTGTCTTTTGTAAAGAACTTCAACACCCACCAAATTAGGAGCAGATTCATCAGCTACCTTAACCTTCACCATAATCCAGCCAGCACCGCTTTCAATAAAGTTATATGTGATATCAGGAGGTTCACCTAAAAACAATGAAAATGTATATTTTAAACGCATTGAACATATTTTCATCACTCCAAATTCAATTCCCACAAGATTACACGAGGCTATATTTCAGAAACTCACCAATACGTTTTGTGAATAAATGATAAATGCCCGAATTTGTCAATAGCAAGATGACAACTCTCGCCCATACCCAGTAAAATTTCTTTTTATTCGCCTACTGTTTTTTTGTACCTACTGGTCACCTGGTTTTTTGTTTTTTTGTATTTCTATGAATAAAGTAGTGTATTTTAGAATGTGAAAAGTTTCATTTAAATATAATTTTCGGTTTTTCTATTTTCATTTATTTAGATCAAAACAGTTCATACGTGACTGTTAAAAGGAGGAAAACTGAATGTCTAGAACAAAGTAACGACAAAATATCCATTTGCTCGAGGCATCAGATAAAACTGGATAAAACAAAACGCATCACTGTAAGGTCACTCACTCTGAAGAACCGTACAAAATGTTATCGAGAAGTGAAGTGAACTACGCTATTGTTTGTTGAACTTTTAGCGAACTGCAGACTGAAGAGCCACATATCAACAACTAGTGGTGCTACAGAATGTCACAGACTTTTCCGTATTAGTTTTCTATTTCTTTTGGTCTCGACTAGCTATTCAGACTTGCAACGTACTCGTGCCAGACGCCATCTCAAAGCCGCTCAAAGTACATTTTGTTGAGATTTTCTCACATTTTAGGTTTCCTAATAGTAGAATGGAAATATTATTTTAATGATATTAAAGAACAGTACAACCTCGTTCTAAATAGCTATTTTCTTTGAAAAATTTGGAGCCGTTGTTAAGAAAATGGCGCTTAAGCGTTCCAGCAAATTCGAAATTAGAAGCTATTTTTTACTGAAAATTTTTGAGTTTACGAAAACCTTCATTTGACGTCATTTGAATCACATTAACTCATAAATACAATAGTGTTGAAAATTACTGGAACTGTGCATATTAACGGCGTGAGAGATCTCTCAAATGTGTGTAATTTTTCAGAAAACAAAAGAATACCCCCAAGTGAACTTTACGTCATATTTAAAAGTGCAATTAGCACTATCCGTTCGAAAAGTTTGAAGAAAATATTCGAGCCATTTTTGAGAAAATGGCGTTTGAGTGTTTCTGAAACTGACAAATTTTGAGCTAGTTTTCGCTGAAAACTGTTGAGTTTTGAGAGACTTTATATAAAATTATTTAAAGCGCATGAACTCATAAATATAATGTGAATAAATCGGCACTAATGTAAACATTAACGACGTGAGAGATGTCAAAAAATTACATTTTTGTAATTTTTGGAAAGCAAAAGAATGGACTAATATGGTGTTTGGTCTTATAGAGGGCATATAATGGGGCATATATATGGTCTTATAGAGGGCATTCAGCACTATCACTACCAAAATATAAGCAAAAAATTTGGAGCCGTGTTTGAAAAAATTTTGAACTTGTCCGGGGTATCCCCAAATTTAAAAGAACATTAATTTGGTAGTTGTAGGGTGACGACTAAATAATTTTGAAATTTTCAAAAATTTAGTTAAACCTGAAAATTGGAACTATTCCATCTTTTTAAATATGTTTTACTCCATTCTTAAAAGAACATAAAAGAAAAAAATGGAGCCGTTTTTGAGAACATTTTGAACTTGTACTCGAGCTAGATGGATAGGGGTTTCTTAAATTTGGAAAAAAATCCTACGCATGGTTTAGGCGCTAGTAGTATTCACTGACAGACAGACGGACGGACAGACAAACGGTCAATTTAAAAAAAATAATTTTTCGGTATCAGGTGACCCCGAAACATGTATTTTCGTTGAAATATCGAAATCTATTTTCCGCAGCATTACATAAATTTTCCTATACTTCATACTATATTACTCCATATATACGTACGTATAAGGGAAAGTAATAAAGTATATCGCATAACCCACTAGTTTAGGTTACTTTTGGATTAATAGACTACAAACACTACCTTCCCATAAGAAGTAACAAAGTGCTAACAGTGCGTTTTGGCGCCACGCCTAAGATAGCGACGTATTGCTCTTACAGTCACGTGGCGGATCTTGAAGTCATAACGTCTTAACCGAGGCCTAAGGCACAACCTTATTACCTACATAAATGGAGAACGCGTCGACAAATCGTTATCATTACCTTACAATCGTCAAAACGGCCGTCTAAAAACAGGCAAACATATGTTAAATTTTCCAACTCGGAGAAATGATTGTAGTATGTGAGGGAACTACAATTATTCCTTACCAACGCCAAAACTCTGTCAAGACAATGGAAAATGTTGGAGACAGGTGCGAAATTCGGGAAAATAAATCGCGATAAGAAATACACGAAGGTCTCCTGACCCCTCCCCCAACAGGACTTCAAAAAGCAAATGACAGACGATGGATTCCATAGTTATCAAACCATCTCGAGCTCCCACCAAGATCCCTTTTAAGACAATTGAAATCAACAACTGATTTGGCTCACTACACCAATCTGAACCTCAAACCGGAGACACGACCTCCCAAAAACCTCTGATGACCCCAACACGAACACTGCAGACAAAAACCAACCGCTACCCAAACCGCAATTTATCCACATTCAGAATTCATCGTCCTAGAGCAAATGCGGAATCGGACCATTCATATTTGACTCAAACGCTCTCTTATACATTATACCTAACCAAAGACATAATGAAATACAACAAAATACGAGACTTACTCGATGAAATACTGTACGACTGTACTGAAAAAAACCTTTCTTTGAAGATTGCATACTGTTTTAATAGAACGACGGAAGAGGTAAGGAAGGAAATAGTAATCAAAGGATATGACAACGACTGAAACAAAAGGAACTTACAAACTTTAAATATTCCATGCGTTCACATCACAGAAATGAACCGACGTGACGAAGACGGGCAATAGAAAGCACTGGGAATATACACAAAGAGAATACAATAGGACGTGAGCCAATTCCTTCAAAATTACTCCATCGGGATCCTACTAATGGAAGAGACTGTCCATCTTCAAGGGACTCTAACAATACCTTTACGACACAGAATTAAATAATTTACCGAAACGACAGAACCTTTTCCATTAGAGGCGGTACAACTATCGCCATACAACTAACTATCCCCTTGTAAACTCTCCCAATTAACAGCTCTATTAGGCACTGCCATTTTAATTGGAAGGCCCACCACTCCCATAATAATCATTTCCTCGCACAAAAACCTTGTATTCGCATCCCTCCATCCGACTTGTGCATCCTTAACCCACCCCACTCATCCTCGCGGGTGATCTACCTTTAAATCTACTTCAAGGGGCTGCTAGAAAACTTCCTGGACAGCAATCCAGAACCCACACACATTGACGGAACTCCTCATGATATCTTTGACATAGTCCTACACTCCACTTAACTCCATATCACCTTACCCTATCCTAAATACGACCTTTACGACATTTATGACTACTTCCCATTAATATTCACATCGTTATCCAAAATTCCTTTCATTTCCTTTAAGCCCTCAACCAGTTCCAATACAAATTGGAAATCTTTGAAACACATACTGTCCAAAAAGATACATTTCCCACTCAATATCCCAACAATCCCTTCCATAGACAAATCAACAGTGCACCTTAACCACCAAATCCTACACACCTACAAAAGAACCACATATCCACAGCACCTACACCCCCTACTCCCTCTACTCTCCCCGACGAAATAATAATTAATCTACAAAGACTTCAGCGGAAATTCACCAAAAACAGACGTAATGAGAAGAAACCTCTATGACAGACACAAATACAAACACCAGGCAAACAAATACAATGACATACTCAAAGACGAGCAGCTCCAATAGCTTATATAAAATAATCAAGACAGTACAAAACACCCCAACCCGAATTTCTCCTCTTTATACCAATACAAATTCCTTCGATCCCCAAACCATCACAAACAACTTAGCCCAAACCCTTGGCGACCGCTTCTTGCTTCGAGATATTCCCGTCCCTGAAAATGTAATCCTCACGTACCCGAAAACCCTCACTTTACCTCTCATTCAGCAAACCACTTGGCGACAAACGAAAGAGAACTAAAGGAACTCTTGGCTATGGCTGTCAAATCAAAAGTTCCAGTACCCGATTAAGCCCTCCCTTCTCAACCAAACAACCTCATCAAGAACGCAAGAACATTGATCTTCTCACACTCGTCATGTCCGTGGTCTGAAAAGGGTTAACAGATGCTTCGTACAAACATCCGCCGTTAGATGGGTGTAAAACCGCCTAATTCCGCCCAAACTTCAACATTTTGCGGCAACAACACCAAGCGAGGAATTTGAGTTGGCATAAAAATAATTGTATTATAAGTTCTTTTGAGATAGCGACCCTATGAATTGCTTAATTAGTTTTATTTTTGTATTTGTGAACATTGAAATTAATAAAAATATTGTTAAATTTGTTATACCTTGATATTTAAAAATTAGTTGACTATTCTTACGACTACAGCAGATGGAAGGAATACTTTAAGAGATAAAATAGTTTCACCTTTCCCATTTTCACTCTCCTTGGATTGGATAAGTCATTCAATCATTTATTCTGATTATTAAAAATATAAGATTTGGGGTAGAAATAAGGAATTTAATTTGCTGGTCTCATCAGTTAAGGGAGTTAATATTTTGTTATTATTAAACGGTGCTGACGAAGCAGTAATTACTGTGCACGGACATTTTCTAAAAAGTAGTAAAACTATGAAGGAATATTCGAGTTGTAGTAATCAATCGATGTTAATTTTCAGTGTCTAAAGGGTAGCTTGATTTTGTGTTATATATTTGAGTATATTTTGATATTTGGTCTTTGTATTTCGTTCAATGCTGTTATATGTTGTCATATTCTGGAGAGAATGTACGCACTGTTTTACCTGATTGTGTCTGCGTGTAAATCTTTCTCATACCCCCAAAGATTCTGCCCCCTGAGATTTCAAAGCTCGATTACAGCATTCAATATGACGCCAGCCACGACATATATATAAATATATGTATGTATGTATGTATATGTATATATAAACGCTAGCGTAAAAAGTAACAATACTCACTTCTTAAAATGAAAATTTGAAGGAATTAACAAATGGTAAATGAAAAATCATGTGTAATGTAAAAAACCAAAAACATAAACTCACTGTGAAGGTTGTTGTGTTTTTTTGGAAAATTTCGTCGTATTCTGAAATCCAGTGAAAAAACGCACATGTTTCGATGCATTTCCGCCCGTTTGTACGGTATATTAAAATGATATTTTTATATATTGTTAAAATGATGTATTCAATGTTAAAAATGATGTATGCAATGGTAAAAATGAAGTGTTTTGAATGAAGTGTATGTGTGAATGAAGTGTATGTTGTCTAGGGTTCTAATATAGACTTCAACGCGTATAATTGTAAAAAATGGAGATATTTTGGGATAAAAAATGAAAATGTTAATAAATCAAGTATTTTAATACAATTTGAATAAAAAATTGAAAAATTTAAAAATCTAAAAATGATGGGTCTCGAAAATCTGGTTCAGGAGCCCTGTTTTATATATCTACAGTTTATCTTCAAAATGTAGGTAAATATGTTGTATGAGGGAATTTTCTTATACAAATGTTTTCTCTTCTATCTTTCAGATAATACGTAAATACAGGGACATCTTGTATTACTTCATAGTAAATGAGGTACCTCTAGCAAAAGCCACAAGCATTTGTACAATTTTAAAAGTTAAGTTAATAAATAAGTAAATAGACAAGTACTTACTTGGCAAAGAATTGAATGACGTTGTGAGCAACTTGGTGCCCATTTTGTCGAACACATTTATAGAATGGTCTTCCCCAGGTGTGAAGTCACATATCCAAAACACGTTTTCTTTGGGTGTCATAATGCATTCCTTCTCAAGGCCATCTACCTTTTTGTCCTGAAAATGGGAATTTATGAGTAAACAGTTGCATTACATTAAATAAATGATGTAGTGAACATACTTTAATTTATTTCCATGGTTAAACAAATGTCAATTTTATCATGATGTTATTTTCTGTACTCTTTGTTGTGGGCAAATTATATTTCATGGCACTCTAAAACATAGTACACAATAAAACATCAGTAGAGGCTGTTGTCCTCTCCGGATAAATCAGTGGCGTGGTAAAATTGGAGAACGTGTTGATTGATTGGTGATTCCTGGCACTTCAATTGCCAGGCTTTGTGTCCAGTAAGTGCAGAGCATAATTTTTTATCGCAAAAGGTGACGGTGATCATATCCCGCTGGCTGGCGAAATACAGTGATGGCCGAAGTCGGCTTGTGAGTATTTTCCTCAACCAGGTATCTCCCATCAGCGGAGTACTGCTCTCCATCCAGGCGGGACAAGCTCTAAGCTTCTGACTTGCCTCCCGACAAGAGTAATAGTGTAGTGCATATGAGCGTGTTTGTAGGTAAGGGTGACAGTAGGGCAAGGAAGAGGAAGGAATGATCGCGCGTTGTGCGCGGCCCGTCCATTAGGGTACTGCCCCGTAATTCACTTGGTATTTATTGGAGTAACCATGGAGTGCTACCGATCAGAACAGCCGACAGCTAGAATTCTCCTCCAGGTAGCAGCTGAACGCGACCTAGCTGACTAGTCAGTATCGGAAATCTTTCCAACGTTGGAACTGGAGCCCTAGGACTTCTTGGTCAGAAGCACTGCACTGACATTAGTGGATGCACTGAGCCACCATTACCACTGTCTTAAACATCCACAATCGACTTGTTCAATTCGTGCACAACATCAACGCCAGAATTTAATTTCATGTCAGAATAAACGAATGATCAATATGTTTAGAATGAACCGCATCGTGAACTGTGAAGAGTGTTCCAGGAGCCACTCTGTAGTGACTCGGAACGTGTGGTTGTTGCTGGAATTGCTTCTGTCGCGTTGTTCTGCTGGAATTGCCCAAGTCCGTCGGAATGAACAATGGGAATGAATGTGTGCAGGTTATCAGACAGGATGCTTACTTACGTGTAGAGTTCAGAGTCGTATCCAGAATATTAGGGGTCTCATATCACTCCAATGCCCTATCTCATCACAGAGCCTCCACCAGCTTGAACTGACCCTATTGAACCCTGCTGACAGCAGGGTCCATAGATTCATGAGCTTGTCACTATACTCGTACACGTCCATCCGCTCGAAAGAACGTGCAACGAGACTCGTCAGACCACGCAACGTGTTTCCAGTCATCAACAGTCCTATGTCGGTGTTGACGGGCACAGGTGAGACGTAAAGCTTTGTGTCGTCCATTCATCAAGGGTAAACGAGTGGGCCTTCGACTTCTAAACCCCATATCGATGATGTCGCGTTGAATGGTTCGCACACTGACACTTGTTGATGGCCCATCATTGAAATATGCAGCAATTTGCGGATGGGTTGCACTTTTGTTACGTGTAATCATTCTCTTCAGTCGTCGTCGGTCTCGTTCTTGCACGATATTTTTGCGGCTGCAGCGATGCCGGCGATTTGATGTTTTACCGGATTCCCGATATTCACGGAACACCCGTAAAACGGTCTTACGGGAAAATTCAAATTTCATCGCGACCTCGTAGATGCTATGACCCATGTCTCCTGCGTTGACTGTAACACTACGTTCAAAGTCGTTGCCGCGCTGAGCTTCGTATTCCGATTGGTTCCAAATTTCTTTAGTTAAATACGCACGGCTGTACCAGTTTTTTGCCCCTTTAGTGTATGAACGAACTAAACATATACACCATGTGATCAAAAGTATCCGGACACGTCCAAAATAGTGTTACGGTGTGGTCGTCATTTTCATGGAGGGGCTTGCTCACCTTAATGTTGTGGCACTATCACGGCACAGGCCTACGTTAATGTTTTAAACACCTTCTTGCTTCCCACAGTTGAAGAGCAATTTGAGGATGGTGATTGCATCTGTCAAGACGATCGAACTGCACGGCTTGTCGCAGAGTACTACACGACAATAACATCCCTGTAATGAACTGGCCTGCACAGAGTCCTGACTTTAATCCATTTCGAACACCTTTGGGATGTATTGGAACGCCGTCTTCGTGCCAGGCCTCGCCGACGTACAATGATACCTCTCCTCAGTGCAGTACTTCGTGAAGAATGGGCTGCCATTCTCCAAGGAAGCTTCCAGCATGAGCCACCTGCATATGCCTGCGAGAGTGGAAGCTGTCATCAAAGCTAAGGGTGGGCCAACGGCCTATTGAATTCCAGCGTTACCGTTAGCAACGAACTGGTAAGTGACTTTCAGCCACGGGTCCGAATACTTTTGATCATATAGTGTATATTTGATTTGGATACTAGTATTATAATTGCTTGTAGGAGTGATAATGTAATTTGCTCTGCTACGATGTAATCCCAAATTTAGCCTACTGCTAATACAAAATTGTAATATTGAAAAGTTTTTTTACAGTGTACGTCTGTCCGTCTGTTTGTCGGTACCTCTGTGAACACTACTAGCGCCTAATCAATGCGCAGGATTTTTTCCAAATTGAAGCGTTGCGATTTTGAAAAACATTCTTTACAATTTGGGGATACATTACATGAAGCCCCCTGGACATTTTCAATTTTTTCTCAAAAACGGTTTAAAATTGTTTCTTCAAATGAAACCAAGCTCTCAAAGGCACGATAATCCTACCAAAATATCATCTGCCTCCAGGACTGCGTATGGGGGATGCACACAGGTCTGACATCCCGGCTCCGAAAATCGTTCCAGCTCAAAGCGATTTAAATATGCCTCGGGCCGGACCAAAACCAAACTTGCAACAAAGGCTACGGACACGGTCAATGAACATTGTACATGGAATATATACGGCCTGGGAACGAAACGGGAAGGTCATCTCAGAAATTAAAAAAATAACCTTAATATATTTATTCTTACGGAAACGAGAAGAAAGGGACAGGGGAAGATGTTTTCAATGAATATCTTCATGTTTGGATAGATGTGACCAAAGATTGTAGTCAGAAGTGAATTTTATTTCCTTATTAAACGTAAATGGACAAAATTCATTCATCAATTAGAGCATATTAATGAAAGGATACTCAGAATAGACATGAATATTTTTCATCATCAGATAACTATTTTATGGATACATGCGGAAAATGACAATTCACATTTTCATGAAAAAAGAAAGTTTTTTAAAGATCTCAGTGAAATTATAGCAAGTATTCCGCATACAAATGAAATTCTATTAATTGAGGATTTTAATAGCAGAGTAGGTAATAGAGAACGTGAAGTAGTAAGTCAGTTTGGAGAGGAAACTCTTAATGACAATGGGAAAATATTAATAAACCTATGTAAGGATAATGCGCAATGTGTAGGAAATATTATTTTCAGTCATAAAACATCCACAAATATTCCACAATAGATCCAGTAAGAAATATTCATCCAGTAATTGATTTAGTTGCGGTAAGGAGAGAAAGAATAGTAAAACTGAATAATGCGAGAGTATACCACCAATCAGAATGTGGAACCGATCATCATATAGTAGGGAGCAAACATGTATTTCTTTTTAAAAGTAAGCGAAGATCTATTGAAAAAGTTAATGATATTTTAATTGAAGAAAACGACACAAATTTTAAAATATACTTTTTAAAACAATAGTGTTGAAATGCTCTACCAAAACAGAATTAAGCTCAAGCTAGAAAACTCTGAAGAAAAAAGTCCCAAAGAAATGCACTATCACTTAAATATATTTTTTTGAAGTATATAAGGAAGATGTAGGAGTGGAACAAGAAAAATAGAAGTTCGTGGAGACATTTACTGAAAATTTAGAAAGCATGATTAAGGAAAAGAAAAAAAATGTATTTGTGGTGGATTTCAAATACGAACGCCTAAATGCGAAAGGAATATGTAGAAAAGAGAAAAGAAGTTGAATTAGTAAAAATTTAAAAAAAATGAGCACTGGGGGGAGATTATGTATGGATATAGATAGTTAAATAGGACATAATAGATCAACCGAAGCTGGAAAACTATTAAAAATATGAGGAACAAGTATAACAGAAGTAACGTACAAATAACTGATGATGTATTGATTACTACGGAAAACTATTGCAAGAAGAAAGTTGAAAGCAAAACAATTTGGAATGCACACATTGGCAAGAGTGTGAACCTGAAATCAGTTTGATGTAAAGAGGGCTTTGGTGAAAGCTAAAAACAATAAAACTTCAGGTCCAGGGTTCCTTAGAATGGAACTTTTAAAATACGAACGTTATTGTACAATTGAATACCTCAAAAACCTTTTTCACAAAATTGAAGTTAGTGGCGTAATCTCACAAGAATGGAATAAGTCATATATCAGCTCTATACACAAGAAAAGTGACAAAACCCTTTGTGAAAACTACAGAGGAATTAATGTCATTCCATCAACAGCTAGACTTTTCCTAGTATTATAAAGGGAAAAATGCAAAAGTGAATAACATTCAGTGAAGGACGAAGCGGTTTCAGAGGTCATGTTTAGATAAATCCATTGCTTATGCCAGATAATAGAGAAAATTGGAATAAACAATATTGACACACATATGACATTTATTGATCTGAAAAAGGCCTATGACAGTGTTGGTCAGCAATGAGAAGGCTGAATGTTCCAGAAAAATGGATTAATTTGGTTAAAAATGTACCAGAATTACTGAAGCGTGTATCAAAATGAGGAGGAAAGTTACCCAAAGTATTAAAACTCGGCAGAAAAAGGCCGAAAATTCGCCAGAATAAATTTCATTGCCTGATAATGAAAAAGTGTCCTGTTGCTAAATTTAGAAAACATCGCTATCTCTTGGTGTAGCCAGAGTCCACGTTTTGTTGGTTCTTGATACCGAAAAATAGATTGGCAGCAAAATATGTCTGTCAGGGTGTGTGATCTTTCCCTGTGTGGTTAACGCTAGCGCCTGAAGCGTTCAGCGGTTTTTCTTCAAAATTTATATAACCTGATTGATAACGGCCTGCAGGCTTTGGGAATTTCTAATGGATATTTTGATTGTTGAAGTTTTTTTACATTAATCGGGCATTTGCCTTTTTATACCTTTGTTCGAGTTTGATCCATTCGGCGTAGTTATGTGAGAGCCGGCGCGTTAACTTTTCAGAATCTGAATTCGAGTCTCGGAGCGCATAAATAATGAGCTGCTTTACAACACTTTTGCTGGTTATGTAATATTGAGGAGATTCTGGAAACAATGCGATAAAGTATGTACTTTGGTAGCACCACTTCTTTTATTAATTTCATTTCTCTGAAATATCATTCACAGAGTCAATACTAGACGAAATGCAAAGACTATATTGGGATTACATGTTATTAAGCCACATTCTTAATGCCAATTAAGAAATTGAATGAAAACTGCATTTGTCTTTTTTTAGCCCCAGCTTACGCATTTGAGAGGAAGTTATGTAGTACTGTGGGAAAAACTCTCATTACAGGGCTCTGGTACCAAAACACGTGGATAAATCTAGTTGCTAAATTCATTAAAAAATCCATTGACGGCAAAACGTCTGTCTTGTGAACATCTCTAGAAGCTAAACCGATCAGCTGAGTTCGCCAATCGATCTAGCACATGTCGCGGCCTCTTGAATTTGAAACCGATATTTTAATTTTGGGGAGTACTTTACATGAAGCCCCCGGGACATTATCAAACATTTAAAAAAATGGCTTCATTGTTCTTGATTAAATTTTGTTGTTGGAGAGTGTGAAGGACCTTTAAGAGAATAGCGCAGGTCTCACGAGCGTTGAAAACTTACATTTTTCGAAAATTCAATAAATTCCATTTTTTTCGGCATCTTCCTCAGCTACAATTATAATAATAGAGAATGTGTCCCTTAATGAAATCTGTTCGTTTAAAGATAGATTTTGAAATTATGTCACGTGCAATTTTTCGACAACATGTGTACTTTTCTCGAAACTGTGTACTTCTCTCTCTTCCTCAGCTACAATTATAATAATAGAGAATGTGTCCCTTAATGAAATCTGTTCGTTTAAAGATAGATTTTGAAATTATGTCACGTGCAATTTTTCGACAACATGTGTACTTTTCTCGAAACTGTGTACTTCTCTCTCTTCCTCAGCTACAATTATAATAATAGAGATTGTGTCCCTTAATGAAATCTGTTCGTTTAAAGATAGATTTTGAAATTATGTCACGTGCAATTTTTCGACAATCTGTGTACTTTTCTCGAAACCATGCGTGAAGGCGCGGGCCCCAAAGGACGTGTTGTTTTAGCACCACTTGTTTTTTATGTGAGTTAACATCATGTTTTAATTTTGTATGCCTGTGTCCCAGTGGCCCGCAGTCTGTGAGTCTGCAAAGTGTGTCACCCTGAATGTTTCGTCCCTTGCAGCCGCTCGCCTACCTAGTTTCAACACTGCTTGTATAGCAGACTCTTGCTAATTTTTACTCTTGAATTAATTAATGATTAATGTGTGATTTCTTTATTTAAAAATTAACGAAAACTTCAAATACGTATCTGTGGAAATTTCATTTTTCAATATTTGCCAGTGATCGATAGAGTACACTAGATTTTGAATCGAAAGGCCTCTGCAGAATTGCTTGGTTATTGAAAACCATAAAAATATTGATAGGAGCATTTTCGCTGGGGGATGTACGCGCGCGCGAAAATAATTTCTTGGCTCGTGATATTTGAATGAATTTGTAAGGGTATTAGTCAGTATTTTTATTTTCGCTTTATTGAAAATTGATACATACTTTCACTTTGCTTACAAAATATCGCTGGATTTGTTAACATCATATTTTAGGTTGAATTTTAGAAAAACAGAAACTCAGTTTTGGAAAAAATATTTACCGCTTCTTCCAATTCTTAAAAAAATATATACTTGATGATTCGAAGTGTCCCTACGTGACAGAAGATGCTCAATTGCCTTCACAAGTTCACCACAAATCCAAATCAACATTTATAACTTCTGTGCCTAATCAATATGGCTCGGTGCAATGGACTGCACTGACGAGCTCCGCACTGCAGGTTGGAGCACGATGGTTTCGTGTCATTGTGGGGATGAAACATGCGCTACTTTGCACTGGTGCGCCCTAGCAGTCGAATGGAACACTGAGCGCGCACCAGTGTGGCGAATGGAAAACGCGATAGGATTTGAACAAACTGCTATGTGCGTTGTACATTTTTCTATTCAATATTTTTGAATATATTGTATTTATACTGTATTTAAGTCGTTCATTTTAATTACCACAAAAATATCAAATAGTTAAAAGAGAATTGCGGTATGAGAAACATGTAATCAGTAAAAAATAAATTGTGATCTGTAAAAATTTCATTGCATGTATTTCTGTATCCAATAGCAAAGAAAGTCTGTGAAGTTCTAGAAATAGCACTTAGTTACAAGTTAGTTCGTGTAAAATTTTATACAAATGCAAAATAAAAAAATACAGTTCTCTGAATGATTTCCCAATCAAATCGTTTAACTTAGGTCATTCATACAATTTTTCTCACAGAATTACATCCAATTTCCAAAAGCATGATTTACACTCCCATAAAATTAATCTATATACATTAATTAAAATATTAATATCAAATTAAAATATATTTTCCATCGTTAAATTACCAATAAACTTTTCGATTTTTAATTGATTTAAAATTTGTATTCTCTTTTATTAATGTTTTGCCCATACTTTTAGGAACAAGGGAGGATTTCCAATTCTAAATGTCAATTAATTGTAATTATGAAAGTTCCTGAGAGGCAAACATGCCAAACACAAAGAAATGAATTGAAAAAAACTTGTATTCAACTGTCCAACAGCTAAATACACAAGATTTTTATTGTACTGTTAAATGTTATTGTTTTCTGCTCGCTTTTTTGGTAAAAAATGACGTATACGACTGTGACTTCATGGTACTCACAGCTAACACAGTCACGGGCTTTCATATAACAAATATTTATTTACAAGGAAACAAAGTATTTACAATGAATTTACACTTTACATCCTAGCTCTGATATGACTGACCTGCTATTCCCTGATCGCGGGAGCAATCCAAACCCGATTGACGATCGGTTTCAATTGTGGCACTCGCCACTCCTACATCTGAAGCGCGCACACAGCCAAGCTTCCGTGGCCAAACTGATAGTTTCCTCCATCGCAGGAGCGATCGTACCCGAATGAGAATCGGCGCGAGTTGTGACACTCAACCACTCCCCACCACGGAGCACACAAACAGCACAGTTCCCACGTGATCGCAATCACCCAAGGACACAAAGTCCTCCACAGGCTTGTCAACACGTGACTTGCCTCGCGAGCCCTGTTCGCCGCAGCACCGTCGTGACGCCAAGTTTTGTGCAACTGCACGAGGTTCTCCCACTGTCTCCAGAACCCACCCACTGGCTCTGTGCACTCCCTTATATACTCGAGGCTCACGTGACGTACTACGTCACGCTGACCTCGCCGGACCCTATTGCTGGCCATGAGAATTTGGGTCTCCGTTCCTTAAGACCGGAGGACTCCAACGCCTCGTGTCTCCCTTTACCGCATACTTGCTTTTAGAAGAGCCCTTCTCTCCCTCCTGTGGCGAGGCGGTTTCCTGTTACTAATCCCTTACCACGCGTCCCCAAATAGCTGCCACGAGGTTCGCTCGCTAGTACGTTACACTATCACCCATTTTTTCATACATGTTCATAAGTAATAATTATGTTCACTTGTAGTATGATAATCTACATCGGTTATCATTTCAACTTGCAATTAATTGTTCTTAATCTTGAACCTGATTCATGATATCATTTACATATTTTTATATGTTTTATTCGCACAAATACTGTACTTAGACAATCTTTCATAGTCAACTCTATAATTTCTTATAGTTATTGGGCCATTAAGATAGGAAATAGGTACTGTTTTAGATGTATTGATAATACTGTTATTTAAGTTGTATTTCATCATAACAATGATTCATTCAATATAAAGTTTTGAGAAAAAATCAGTCAATGATTGGTAATTGAATTAGCATGTTAAATATGAAAATTCATGTGATTCACTGACCAATCAGAGAGCTCTAAATAAGTCCCATTCACAAGTGCAGTGGAAAATGAAAACATGAGACCGGCCTCTTCCTGGCATTCGGTAGGCACGCCTACCTATCCTCGCGTTCCTCCAAGTTTACGACATGGCGTTGCCCTCTTACAATACACGCCCTACGTGCCTGCACACTCGGCGTCCTAACGGCACGTTCTCATGCTCCCCTTCCAAGCAGTTACATCCTTGGAATCCATGGAAACGCGGCGTGGGTGACAGGAATTTGAGGCAAATAGACATGTTCTGGGCTGCTGCAACCTACCCCCCAATTCCTACCACATCCTCGACGGCGCCCGCCAACGGAATTCGCCCCTGGCGCTCTCGTCTGCATGAAGCCGTGAGGTAAGGGGTGAGGGTGGCCATTAGCAATCCTCCACCAGGAGCCGTGACCTCCTCGGTCGGTGGTCCCTCCTGCGGGCGGCCGAAGGATAAAGGAAAATCAGATGCTCAGATTGCCACACACTGGAGCTTCAGTCTTCAGTATACAATGTGTTTGGACCGCATGCCGTTGTGAGAACACTCACTTATAACGTGACCATTCAACTGAAGAACCCGGATGAGGTCAAAACCAAAGAAGTCCATTGTGCTTTGGTTGATCAATTCCCGGATTCAAGGATTTAACGGCTTCAGAAGTGAAATTCCTAAGACGAGCATACGGGGAACATAAGAAGCAGTAGTCAGACTCTGGGATACCGTGGCCAACGCCCTCTTGGCTGCTGGTAATGATCAAACAATATGCGTAAACTGCCGATTTAGTGAGAGTAAATTCCTTCAATGTTTCAAAAGCTTAAATTTTGGACACATAAGTCGATAATGCAAGAGCCTGTGTGACAGATCTGTTATGCACGAATTCCAGTGATTGTCACTTTTCAAAGACATGAACGAAGGATCGAAAGTCCCTGCTGTGCGTACAAAACAGCAAATAGATTTAAACATGTGTCTTTCCTACCAAGGATCGCTAAAATCAATATTGGACAGGCCATGCGAATCATTCAAATAAATCTTAAACACTGTGAAATTGCTTAGAATATCCTATTAATGACTGTAAGGGAGACAGATGTCGCGATTCTGTATGAACAACAAATCGCGAAGATTGTTCGTGACCATCCGACTACTGCCACAAAACCGCAATTTGGACGTTCGGGAATCGTTCATTCCAACAATAAATGTCTCGACCTGTAGTTGGATTAGTCTCGGTCAAAATAGATGTAATATATCTACAGCTCTGACCTGACACCAAACGCCACGTTTTATTAGTTTGAGCAAGTGAATGCTGCCTCATCGTGATAGCTAGGGACGTTAACGCATGAGCCGTGGAGAGGGTAGCTCGATAATGAAAAAGAGAGGTCAAGCTGTGCTAGAAACATTCGCTCTCTTAAACCGACTACTCATTAACACCGCAGATACACACACCTTCCACAGAGGTGGTGTAAGATATGTGGTGGAAATTCCCATTGACAAATTCTAGTGTACAATAAGGATGATGGACCAAAGGTACACAACTTCACCGCCGGCGCCCAACAAAATTCGGTGCTGGATCCACTGTTGTGGAATGTAATGTACGATGATGTTTATTGTCTCCCACTCCCAGAAGGAACCAAGATCATAGGCTTCGCGGACGACATTGCCTCGTCGTCGTCGCATAATTTATTGAAGAAATTGAATTTATTATCAATGAAGCCATTGCAATTGTCAGTCCTGGGTTGTATTCCGCAGGATTGCAGTTTGCCAAACACAATGCAGAAGTGATATTTATAACAAGCAGAAAGAAGATAATATATCACTCTCAAAGCCGGCCTCCCATGATTTTATCACATCCTGCGATAAAATACCTAGGCATCCTGATCGACACGCGCTTGCCCTTTAGAGACCACTTAGACTATGCTAGTCAAAGGAATCAGTGGTGAATGCTGAATTGATTAGGTTAATGCCGACCACTGGAGGGCCTAGTCATGAAAAAAAGATACGTTTGTCTCGGTCGTCACGTCGATGCTTCTCGATGGTCAGCCACCTCCACAGACACGAAGAGCTACGCAAGAGGTATGGCTTCAATATATGATTGGTTTATTTCAGAAACAACATGTCTGTGAAAAGCAGTTTCTTGGATTTCTTAAAACAAAACTCCGACGGAGGCTATATCAGTATATTAAAAACAGTGAGTCAAGTATTTAGAAAGACATTTGCAAAACTCTTCCAGAATTCCTTGACTCATCGTTTGAGGTCATCTCAAACGATGCAAGTATTTACAGAGAATGTAATTACACTGAGAAATCAAAATAGTAAAAAAACCTAAGATTTTTTCTCAAATGAACCATTTATACCGGATATCTGCGCTCAGAGTTGCATATGCGTTCCGCACTGTCTCAAATGAAGTATGTGTCGTAGCAGTATATGGAACACATCCTCCAAGGTAGGTAGACCTACCAGCTGATTCCTTTGAACAATTAAATTGTGGATCAGTCGAAAGCAGGACAGGGTAAATTATCTCTCGTTGATACCCCGCACTGTTATGTGTGTAAACCTACTGACGCGGATATCACCCACGTGATTTTTAGGGCGCACGTTTTGAACATCAATGACGAGTTACCGATGAGATAACTGATTTAGACCAAATGACTTTAGAAAACTTACACCGAGAAAGACACACACACACACACACACATATATATATATATATATATATATATATATATATATATATATATATATATATATTGTGACGTACCTGATTGTCGGTACTTTCCACTGCAAATATCAAGGTTATAAAGGACGGGTGTCTTACTCGTGAATGGGTCTTCAGAGGGAATTGATAATACATTGGTAAATCAAAGTAATAAATCAGTATAAACACAAATACAATTTATTCATGAATCAACGTCTAATACACCTGATTAAATACATAAGACCTCGATGTCTTGGTACCAAGATTCTAGTTACCATATAATCTTATCATACCTGGGGCCCCATTCAGTAATTCGACTGTCGCAGCTGCTCGCCCTCGGCGACGGCGACTGTTGACCTTCACCGCAGCTCGGCGTCCCCAGGCGGTTGGTGACGCAGACACGTGCCTCGCCGGTCTGCAGTGGCGGCGACGAGAATTCCTCGGCCGCAATCCGGGATGTTTCCGCTTTCAGTTCCACACCCACACACTCACAGCATCTCCTGGATGTCCATTTCGTTCTATCATATACTTGGATGACGTCGCAGCACTCTTTCTCAGTTCATTTCTGCTCCCCTCTTGCAACCGTCGAGCACGTGGTTACACTCCGTGCCGGCATCCATTACACTACCCACTATTCTATTGTTCTTTCCACTGTATTCCTTATCACGAACGCAATTTAGAGTATCTACGGGCTAATCTCTCCCGACTTCCACGTTACCAGCTTCTAATCAGCGATTCTATAAACCTAACACTGTTTCACGTTCTTCGTCTTTGGTAATGTCCTGCTCCGCTTACAGCTAACCGTCTTTTTCCGGCCACTTTCTTCCACTCGCTCTCAGCAACTGTCTTCCACGGCCGTCTCCCGGCCACTGCTTTCAACCGTCGCGCTCGACTCGTAACGGCCGAAATCCCCCCCTCTCTCGCTAGGCCACGGCGGAGGCAACGTCCACTCTTCCCCCCACCGTTTGCCCTCGCACCTGCCGCTATGCCGCGCAGTTCAAAATGAGTAGTAATTATACTCCTGTACTCCTTGTCTTTAATTACGTATGGAAACGCTTCCGCGTTTCAATATATATATATATATATATATATATATATATATATATATATATAGTGGCGTCACCAAATTTTATTATATTACTTTGATATTAAGATAGTTTTCTCCACGGAAAGAAAATGGTCGCAAGACTGGCTGTCACAAAGGGTTCTTTTCAACGCACCGCCCCCCGTCGCCAGCTCCCCCGACCGCCCGCGAAATGGGGTGCCTTCCGCACCAGACTTATTTACAAGGCGCCCGCCCGGCACTCGCCCGTTACACCCCTTCGGCAGGCTGCCGATCCCCATCCCCCTTAGGGGAGCCCCCGCGCACTTAGCCATACAATGACCGCCCGCGTCTTGGCCCGGAGACAGACCCCGCTGCCGGCCATTTGTCACGCGCGCGTGCAAGGAATCTCCCTACAACAATTCCGGAAAACCCAGATAAATTGTATATAGCTCGCCCGTCGCCGGCTGCCGATCACGGCGCCGAAGAATTGTTTTCGAAAACAAAGCCGCCTGAACACGTGTTCGGGCAACTGCGAGCGATGCTTCTAGGTTTAGAGAGAGAGAGATCGACCTGGAAAAGTCCAGGAACAGTGCGTCCCGATTGGGTGACAAAAAATTGCGACGCAAATAGTTTCGGCCTATGAGACATCTCCCCGTGAGGGAAGGGGCAAAACTACGGGTCTTGTGACGTTTTTGGGAGGGGGAAACGGAGGCGGGCTCGGCCGGGAGCTGAGTAGAGAGAAACATTATTAGTGAGAAATTGTAGAAGAAAAGACGTGGCTCTTATATAAGACTCGGAGCGAGGAAGATTATTAATTTCGGCTCGTAGGGCTGAACTTTGCCACCGAGAGCGTTTTTTTTAACCGAACCAAAGGCCCACGCAGACTACGCGTCAATTTGCGTTCGCCGCATAGTGCCGCCGCGGGCTCATTCTGATCCGGCATTACGCCCGCCCGGCGCCCGTGTCTTCGAGCTGACTCTGAGCCTGCCCGCCTTTGACGACTCCGAGCCATGCCGATAGCTGAGAAGCACCGAATGGGGAGTCGGTGACCAGACCACCGCCCCGCCGTCGCCGCACCACGTCGCCAGCCCTCGCCAGAGTGACAGTGAATCATGAGACGAGGACAGCCATTCAGCCATTCTGCGGAGGCGCCGTCAACCAGCGGTGATAATCCGGTATTTAACCGAAGATGAACTCTCTCCCCTGATTACGTCACGGGGTTCCTTCGTTGGGTATTCGGGTGAAAGTTTCAGCGTTGCCGCGCTCAGGCAGTATTTTTTAATTATTGTAGACAAAATCCCAATGTTAGTGGTAAGATGTCTCTTCCTAGCTATTAGAACCATAAGCTCATTGCGTAAAGTTGTAGCCAATCTTTCTCGCTCTCTTGCGACGTGTAACTTCCCTGGCAGCTAATGTTGTCAGGAGTAAATTAATTTTTGCCCAATTAACGAAATGATGTGATGGATAACCTCCCTTCTCTTCCGTCCATTCATTATAGGAATGAACCAGCGACCCGACTGAGCTATAAAAGTTACAAGATATATATATATATATATATATATATATATATATATATATATATATATATATATATATATATATATATATATATAGAGAGAGAGAGAGAGAGAATCATTTACCTCATAGACGTCGAACTTTCCACACTGATCATATCCTGGAATCGAAATCATGATATATTCTCCTTGAGCAAGTAGGATTTTAGGTGATGCGTCCTCAGATTGCAATTCCTCGTAATACTGGTACTCCCCTGAAATCAACAAAAAACATGAAAACTAGTGGTTGTAGAACAGCAAGTACTTACTCGCACTAGTAACGGTTACAAAATATTATAATACTCCCCATATTAACACATCTCAGCCGTCACTGTAAAAGTAATATGTAAGAAAAACTCATTATGAAAGACCGCATGAGGTGCGAAAAATGAGGCTTTTAAATCTAACGTATCAATACAAAATTGACAAATAAAACCTATGAGTTCGTAATATTTTTCCACCTATCAATTTTCAGAATTCGTGTTTCGAGAATTTTTACAATCACTTCCGTTAAATATCTAATTGTTATGTTAGACGGTGAACGTAAATAGAAACCACACATAAAATAGGTTTCGAACACCACGTACATCAATATTTTGCAATGAGTCCTAATTAATTAAATCTACTCTGAAATAAATTCTGGGATTGTAGGAGTACCAGCGTTTGCCCTCGGACGATTTGAGCGAAGTCGGTGCCGTGGCGCGTAGTGCAGAGTACGTAGTGAATTAGTGTCGAATGAAAGTGTGTGTATCAGCTATGTAAATATGTGCAAATGGACTTTGTTACTAATGTATGAGTGAATGAGAAGAAAATCACGAAGACTATAGAAAGGAAAATTTAATAGGCAATACAATAAGCATGCAAATGAATCTTGGCTTCTGGCGTGGGTGGGGTCAAAAGCGGCTGAAAAGTCTGCACTTGTGCTACGTCTCCGGACATCCAAATGGTAACCGACTTCGACCGCGGAAGCCTCTGCTCTAACATTAGTTCTTTCCCTTGCCTAAGTATTTATTCTTGTATGCGGATAAATAAGTATATACAATTCGGACACGTGCGAAAACTCAGGACCTTGTAAATAATAATTGTATGAAAACTTAAAATTGATTTAAAGATGCACTCGACTGCGGCCATCCATTCTCTCAAATGTACTTTACAGCATTTTAGGCTAGAAACTACTTCAATATTGGTGAGCGTTGAAATTAACATGCACATAAAATAAATAGACCCTTTAATTTTATCGTAAAATATAGTTTCGCTACTTTCCTTCAATTTAATTTTCTATTGATTTCGCCTCTGATCTTTTCTGTCCACCCCTGCTATGGAGCGGGTGTACCTAATAGAACTCAACTTTCAAAATTGTAAATGAACAATCAAAAAGTAGTATTTTGTAGAGTACTGCCTAACAATATAATCCGGATCCACTCTGCTCCCTTTCATTTCCTCACTGTCCCCATCTGTCCTTCACCTGCACCCGAACCGCCCCTCATCAATTCCTCATTAGGCACATACCCGCCCCCCAAAACGATTCTTCTGCCAGAATTTACCTGTCCTGAAAAAAGTCCTGCAAGAGAGCAGGGACACGCAAACCTGGTTTAAAAGGCCTAGGACGCATCGCACCGAGTTATTTGCGGTTATAATACATATTGCAATAATCTTGTTTTTGTGCTTACAAACTGCAAACGTCTTTATTTTCTTCTGAACTATGTTCGATGTGGGACTGGGGTGTAATCCATTCACCAGTATAACACTTACGAAGTTTTGTGTCGCTGGTTTTTATAATATTTCTCCTTAGCGTCTGATATTCTTATTCAAAAGATTATTATTATTATTATTATTATTATTATTATTATTATTATTATTACAAAATTAGATCAGAAGTGTGAAATGGCCGATTCTGAAGCGGATGTTTACACTTGGACCGGATGTTGGCATCCGGTATGTACATGGACGTCTCAAGGTCGTCAGCTGTGGCCCTCCTCACAGCGCTGATTGCCTCCCCTTCCCCCGCCCTTTCTACCACCCTGAGAAAAAAATTCCCTGTCTTATGGTGACGGAGGGGTACTAAGAATATTATTATTTTACCTCAAAACACGCATTAATTTTTTTAAATTGAAAGTCCTGCTATGCATTCTCTAACATAGTATGAAATTAAAAAAAATAAATAAATCGGACGACTAGGGAAGAAGCGGAGGAGCGGGGCGGAAGTCCCTGCCTGGCGGTGACATAGGGGTAAATAAGGAGTTTGAAAAATGATTGTTGGAAAACATTTCATTTATTTTTCATCCACATATATAATATTATTATTTTAAGTTGTACAAAATCTTCATCAATGTCTTACTTATGATTCATTGGTCACGGTGGAGCTCTCACTCGTCTAATTTCAGCCAATAGCGGTTTGATACGTTCATTACTCGCGACTCCCTCAGCGGTCAGTGCGTCGTTGTCTATCCGCCAATGTCCACACCAAGAGTGACTGAACAGCACCGTGTCATAGAGTTCCATTCGCGCCACGAGGTGGAGCGGCTTTAGCATATAATTATTTACAATTGTTTTTCGAAAGTTCGCCGATTGCGCGGCTTTGTCAATTATGTATTTGCGCACCAGCGTCGTCACATTCTTTATATTTATTGTTATTGAAAAGGTCTGAGTTATTCCATAATTTGGAAACTCTTCAAGGTGTATTGTGCGATTTATTCGCAAAATGTAATTCTGTAAAATTTGTAAAACGATAAAAGTGCCGTTGCGGTGTGCTCAGTTCCTCACTAGGATTTGGGTAGGAAATAATGTTGTTTAATTTATTTATTTATGTTAGGACATTGGGGTCTGTCATTTTTCGTTGTTGTACTGTAATTTATTATGTACATTTTTGCCACCCCATGTACCTGAAACATTGACTTCCTATATGTCCAATTCAGCTCTTGTGTTCCTGAAATTTTCTATTGTAAAATAAACTGAAGCTGTTTATAGAAAGTTTGATAATTTAATCTTTCTCTTCAGTATAAAGACTCGCAGCTGACCCTTTGACCCGACACCTGTATCCTAATTTTTTAGGCCTTCGTGAACGATCCACACGTCACCTGCTAAGAGTTTCTGTGTTAGCTCTTGCTTAAGCTAGGAGGTGTACGCTGCGGTAATTTCTTTTGCCTTTCTAGGCTGGCGGCCGTGAAATCTAATTGTTTAAAGTTATAATTCGTCATTAGTCATAATATATAAAGCGGCGACTATTTTCTAGATTTTCTAAACGGCCACTTTGGTTCATAACACGTGGTTCATAACACGTTCAAATAATTCATTTATTTTGAAAATACATACGAATAGCACTTTAAAATGTACATAACATTCTTCAAAAAGGTGTCAAGAGATCTGTATGATCTCGATGAATGCACTCCAAACTTCTTTGATTGAAAGTGCGCGATCACGGGGAGGAACATCAATCCCGACCAAGAAAACATCTTGACCGGCGACGTCGGATACATCGTTTCCAATCAATTTTACAGCAATGTCAACTCCAGTTCGCCTCTGTAAGTCGAGGAGCCCAGCACAGGAGGACGCGTCAGTCTCAGCGCCTCGCCTATCCTCGGGACCAGGGAACGAAGAATCTGCACATCGGACAAGTTTGATCTTTTCCCGTCACTTTGTCTCTTCATCCATTCTTCAATACAATCTTTGCAAAATATATTATTGCAGTTTGTTTTCGCTCATAGTCTAACATCGTCCTTATGACAAATGGGACAAATAAATCCACGTGGAAGATTACGACTCTTGGAAGAGGAGAGGGTTTTTACTTTACATAATTCTTCAATTTGTATTCTCAATGTACTAATGAGACATCACACATTAATCTTTTAGCAATTATTTAAGAACCATTTGAAATACTACTAGCTTTTGGGGAATATCAGATTGAAATGCTACAATGGCTTGAGAGCAATATCTCGGAAGCTAATTTTTTGTGATTTGCGTCTTTTTATTGGGTCATGATTTACCTGCATGAAAATCACTTAAATTTGTCAAATTTGTGTTGATATTTGCTTGAAAATATTTAGTTTTGCACCAAATGTAATGAGTAGGGTTTGGCAGTATTTAAATACTTATATATGAAATACCTATTTTAAGTAATTTAGATGTTCATCCACGACACTTGACGGTTTTCCTTTGCAGGTTTTATAGTCTATTCACCGACTAAGGGTTTATTGTTTGATGATTTTTTCGTAAATTTTGTCTTTTTTAAGGTCTTTTGTCGTTTTCAACTTCCATTTGTTTATGTAAGGGATATTTTATGTTTAAAATTGTTTATAAATATGGTTACAATACATTACAATACTTATTGTTGAGAAATTTGTATGACTCTCTGCAAAAACTCTCTCTATAACAAGCCATTACCCGAAGGCAAACGTCCGCGTGCTTTTTAGAGCGTCGGGGCGGAGACGCGCAAGTCGACACCGTGCGCGTGGCGCGCTTCATCCAAATCGAGCGGCAAGTCACTTGACAAGAGCTCTCCCACTTCCCTCGGTGTACAGGGAGCTGTGGAAAGACTCTCACTCCTAGAAAATCTTTCCTTTGATATTAAATAGTTTTGCAGCAAAGCTTAAATTTGATGGATATAATACAAATACGTTTTGTTGATAGAAATTATAATGTAGAAAATTTTAAATTTTTGCAACTTCCGAAAAATCAGAATTTTGAATGAAAATCAGAATTTTCGTTTTGAAAATGTCGCAGGGGCTTCGTGTAAGGAAAAAGGAATAGCTAAAATTTGAAATGATTAAACATTCATTAATTTTTATAATTTATTAAAAAAATAATTACATAACTAGTATAAAAATATTACATGACTATTACTAAAGGTGATACTTATTCTTACTTTTAAAAAAAAATGTTTGGTGCTTTATTGTTCTAGAACTTTCTTATCAAAATAAATATATGTAAGTATTATCATATCACATATTTATATTATTAGACTGTACTAGCTGATCCAGCAAACATTGTTTTGACATATAAATTATTTCTAGGAAACTTTTTTGATTATACATCTTTTCATAATTGTTCTTTATCAAAGTAACAAATATATTTTAAATTGGTTATCCGTGTTTCTATTACTAATTATGGCAACTGAAAAATAATTGAATATCAATCTTTCAGTACAAAAAAATTATTATAATTTATATTCAAAAAAGTCTATGCGTGATAAAACCCAGTGTATAATATTAAACGATCGCTTGCATTTGTATTTTAAAGTGAATGTTTTTTTTGTCATTGACAATTATATACCGATTTTATTTTAATTGTATTGTATTATTTTAATTATCATTTTCAGTGGTATGCCTCCAAAAAAAATCTAACCTCAATAATGCCAGTAGCCGAGAGGTACGACGTAAATATACTGAGAGAGGCTTCATGTCAACAAATCAAACCATTGCAGCAAACGCCACTGAAAGGCATAGAGCAGCAGAAAGTCGTATGCGAGAGGCAAGCGAACATCGTGATGAACGTCTGCGGCTACAAAGAGAAAGGTCAAGAGCGGCACGCGAACATTTATCCAGATATCGAGCACAGGATCAAGAGAGACAGCAAACCAGTCGCGCATTAACGCGTACGTCTTTTTTTCGTCTTGCGTTGGAGTATTCTCCAGACATCAATTATTCTGCGCATTCAAAGATCGCCATCGCTTCAATGGATCAAATATGCAGATACTGTCAGGCTTTGAAATTCCGCAATGAACCACCGGGCATGTGTTGTTCATAAGGAAAAGTGGTTTTGTTACCTCTTCTTAGTCCGCCGGAGCCCCTACAATCACTTCTCACTGGCGAATCAGATGATTCAAAAATATTTTTACGTATGACACGCAAATTCAATTCTTGCTTCCAAAAGACAATTTGTTGCAACTAAAATTTGCAATTTATCATCCGATGGATGTAATTTTGAAAGTACATTTAAAATACAAGGTCAGGTTTACCATAAAATTGGGTCGTTGATG
The DNA here is from genome assembly GCA_038098605.1 of Gryllus longicercus. Taxonomy (NCBI): domain Eukaryota; kingdom Metazoa; phylum Arthropoda; class Insecta; order Orthoptera; family Gryllidae; genus Gryllus; species Gryllus longicercus. The sequence continues at coordinate 64,518 of JAZDUA010001033.1, read as the reverse complement.
CCAATACCTAACGAAGAGCCAAAATTTCCTCAAATTTATTTTATGGGCAGTCCTGAAGAACTAGTGACAACTAGATGTCAGTATAATTTTATCGAACAAGCAGTACAAAGAGCTATTGTAGAGTTGTTGGAAATATTTTTAGAAAATCATAACCAACTTATTCAATTATTTAAAAGAATGTCACCACAATTACAAAATGACAACTTACAAATTGTCATTAAAGCTGACAAAACACCATCAGGAGAACACGCTGGCAGGTTCAACGCGCCAACCGTAGAAGTTGCTATTATCATGGTCGGTGATCCATTTGATAACAGAGCTATCAAAATAACACGTCATGACAGCACTGTTCATGTGATATCAGATTTACATCGTTCGTACGATGCACTACAATATCCACTGATATTCTGACAGGGTCACGATGGATATCACGTTAACATTTTTCAGGTTAATCTGGCTACTGGCAAGGATTAACTTTTTTAATTTATTAGTGTTACTTTTTTAACATACCACAATCTTAATTTAAATTTATTTCTTATTTCTTTGCAAGTAATGAAACGAATAAAAAGGTCAGCTCAATGTGTTACTACGCGTACCGGTTGATAAGAGATAATCAGGACAATTATATTCTTCGATACCGTCAGCTCTACCACCAATATGTTGTAGATATGTATGCTAAGATCGAGGGTGAACGTTTGCGATACCTTCGTTTCAGTCAAGTTGAACTACGGTCAAAGGATTATATTCATTTACGTGATGCTATTATAGGAAACAACGATGAAAATTTAAACATCAACAACATTGGTAATGCATTTATTTTACCCTCTAGCTATATTGGCAGTCCACGGAACATGCAAGAGTACATCGCGACGATCTACGTACGTCATTATGGCCGTCCCAATTTATTTATTACATTTACATGTAATCCAAATTGGGAGGAAATACAAACCTTCCTGTTACCAGGTCAACAATCAATACATCGTCATGATATCGTTGCACGTGTGATTTAAGTGAAAATTAAAGTCCTTGATTGAAGTTTTTGGGTTTTTGGTACGACAATTTGTTGGTTGTATTCGGTTGAATGGCAAAAAAGAGGTTTTCCGCATGCTCACATCTTGATTTGGCTCGAAACTAAAATACGCCCGGAAGAAATTGATCTAATCATTTCCGCTGAAATTGCGGATCCATCAATCGACCCAGAATTGTTTGAAATTGTTACCAGTCACGTGTTTAATGGCCCATGTGGTAGTTTTAACATGTCATCACCATGCAAGGAAAATGGCAAATGTAAGAAACGTTTTCCGAAAGAATGTATCATTTATACAATTACGGATATAGACGGTTATCCACTGTATCGCCGTAGAAACAGCGACAACGGTGGCAATGTGTTCACAATGCGAAGATCAAATTTTAATCAACTAGAAATTGATAATCAGTGGGTGGCTCAATATTCGCCATTGATTTCAAAAACGTAAAAGGCTCATATTAATGTTGAGTTTTGCAATTCCGTCAAATCCATTAAATACATTTGTAAATACGTAAATAAAGGCTGTGGTTTGGCTATGTTTGAAGTGCGGGATATTAATAAAAATGAAAATAACACAATATCAAATGGGCAGATACATGAGCAGTAACGAAGCGATCTGGCGTATTTTTAGTTTTTCCATCCGCGATCGAGATCCACCTGTACACATCTTGCAGAGCATCTTGAAAGTGGTCAGCGTGTATATTTCACTGAAGAAAATGATATCCAAAGAGCTTTAGAACCACCGAAAACTACACTCACTGAAGTTTTTGCCTTATGCCAAAAGCCTTCGCCTGATCGTCCAGCAACTGATTTAATGAACACTGATATACAACGAGAAAAACAATACGACGACGTTGACGTAGCTACACTTATTGCAAATAATGAGCCATTATTGACAGCTGAACAAAGAAGTATTTACAATCGAATCATGTTGATGCAATTGTTGATGCAAAACAGGGTGGACTTTTTTCTTAGACGCACCTGGTGGTACTAGTGAGACATTTTTAGTGTCATTAATCCTTGCAAAGATACGGCTATAACAAAAGATTGCATTGGTAATTGTATCGTCAGGCATTGCTGCCACTTTGTTAGATGATGGACGAACGGCGCATTCAGCTTTGAAGCTGCCCTTAGACATTCACAGTAAACCAAACGCAATGTGCAATATTAAAAAAAAGCGGAATGGCTGCAGTGTTACAAAAAAGTTCAATTATTATCAGGAATGAGTGTACTATGAGTCATAAACATTCTCTTGACGCTTTTCACAGAACTATGCAAGATATAAACGGCAATAATCGACTCTTCGGAGATGCTGTTTTACTACTATCTGGAGATTTCCGGCAGACATTACCGGTCATTCCTCGCTCCACTTATGCTGATGAGATTAACGCATGTTGGAAACAATCATTTTTATGGAAAAACGTTGAAACACTTCGATTGACTATAAATATGCGAGTACATTTACATAATGATCGGATGGAACAAGTATTTTCAAATCATTTACTGGATATTGGAAACGGTACAATCAGACTACATCAAAATATTTGTGGCTTAGACTTGGAGAACCCGTTTTTCTCCCATGGACAGCTGTATGTTGCATGTTCCCGTGTTCGAAAACCATCGAATTTATTTATTTTGACGAAAAACAGATTAACGAAAAATATTGTTCATCGCTTAGTTCTTAATTAAATAAAAGTAATGATTATTAAAAATTAAATTAGGTAAAATAATTATAAAGTAATTATAATTTCAGATTTAAAAATTAGTATTATCTAACTCATTCATTAAATCAATAAAAATTAAACATTTACTATTTCTTGAAATTTAATTTCACTTTTCATTATTCTTTATTAATCACTTCCTTAATAATACCAATAATTATTACCAAATAATTAAATCAAGAACAAGAAAACCACAGCAACGCATGGCCAGGTCTGCTAGTATACTATAATCTCCAAGAATTTCCATAAATCACTTTGCAAAAATATACAAGGCACTAAAAAAATCTTTCCTGAAAACAATCCTTATACAGCTAACGTACACATCAATCAGGTACACTTCATTGACTGTATTACATAAAAGAAGATCACAACTCTTTGAATACAATTGCTCAAAAGAAAAGTTCTTTCTGAATTTTAAGATTCTGTTAACGAATCTCTATAATTTGGGTTGGCAATCACATTGACAGAAAGAAACAAAAGTTATGATTCGCTTAATCATGTCACCTATCATGAACCTGATTTGAATCTTTTATATTATGAGAAATCACTATTTCACACACACACACATAGATTTTAGTGTAAAACTAGTATATTACTTTCTTTTTCACCTTCCAAGTACAGTAAAACATTCATCAAACGCATTGATTTGCTCCAGCTTTCAATTTTAAAAAATGTTGTTACTTAAAGAAATATTGATTCGCATTTTTAATAAGTTCAATAGTTGAAGCATAGCATGTCTTGCTAGACCTCTTATTGTGATTCGAATTCCCGTGAGAGTTCAAACAAAATGAAATACACATTGAAACGTTCTTACTTGTGTACCAAATCACAGCCAGTTCTAATGCTTCATAATGCTCTAATTATTTGTAAATTTCCAAATAGAAGAACAACGTATTGATCTTTCATCAGAGAACACACTAAAAACAGTGTATCAATTCTACAACATTGTCCGCATTTTAGTGTTCCTTAAAAAATGAGTGAATAAAGAAAGCCTTGAGTGTTCTGCTTCCTTTTCACACTTCTTACATATGTGAAACCAGATTTTAAGCTATGGCGGGGATCACGTAAATTGTAGATCTAGAATAAATCTCCAGAATAAAATCCGTATTGACATTTTTAAATCAATATCGAGATTAAATGAACTATTGACACTAAATGACACTAAACAAGCCCATCCATCTCACTGTCTCTTCTGAACTATCTACATGCTCTTTTTTTATAGTTTTCCTTACAGTTTTCTTCACTTTGTCAAACATTAATTAAATTCAGCAATGAAGAACGTGATGTACGTACACAAAGAGCAGTAAATTCGGAGCAAACCACTATGATTGTCGCCAAATTACATACAAAGTACTCATATTTTCAAAAAATTCAATATGACCTTATTTAAACTTTTGTTTTTGATAAACACATTTTATGAAAAAAAGTATCTTGTTGTATAAAGACGCCGAAATGTTTTAATTTTGTTAATTTAAATTAGTCTTTGCTGTTTTGTAAAGTTGCTTTTATGATTATTATTTGTGATACTCAATTCAAAATTGTCATTTATCCACTTTTTGGTTAAGTGGACACTCACTTTAAGGTTAAAGGACCCAATGAATACTATGACAGAATGCACTAACATGACTAAAATTTATGACAGTGTAATTGCTGTGGCCTGGTTCATCCCAGACAGCCAAGAACGCCTTGACTCCGGCCGCAGAAGCCTACGAACGCACATCACTCGCCTAATAACCCCCTGCGTCCCAGTGCAGCATTCGAACGCAGCAGTTCCCCCTCTGAGCGCATTCCTGGCCTGACGCTTGATGAGCCGTGAATTAGTTTTATCTCTTACATCGCTGCACCAAATTTGTGAATTTTTACTCCGCATTAGTGGCCGGTGCTTGAGGCAGTTCGAGCACGTGGAATAAAGCTCTCTCTGCCGTTGTTGTCAATGAAATTTTAGATATATAAGAAATTGTAGTTATAACCTGCATAAGGGTAAGTGGCTCTGTTTTCTTAAATTCTTGTAGTTAAAGTAGAAAAATTTTAACTTATAAAATTTTTTGTACATGTTATACAATGATATGTATATATATATATATACATATATATATATATATATATATATATATATATATATATATATATATATATACTGAAAAATTGTAGATCTCCTAAAGGTGAGGGAACTCACGCGCTTGAATACACAAAACTCAGCAAACATCTTTTAACGTTAATTCTTTATAAATATTGACCTTCAAAAATAAACTATAGGACAATATTATTCAATATTTCATACGTCAAGAGTCACAACGAATATATTGAACAAAATTAAAATTAAAACAATGAAGCCATTTTTTGAAAATTTTGAAAATGTCACATTAACGCTAACATTTACATTACAACTAATATAGATACACATTTTTGCACCTAATATACGATTTGTAATTTTAAGTTAAACAATGAGAAGGAATTTTCAAAATATCTAACTGCCTCTGCCTCTCAAATTACTTTTATAAATTGACATAGCCTCAAATGAAGCAATGGAAATTCGAATTTAATATTGAAAATTCTTTTCCAATTTACGTAAAAAAAGCTAACAATTTTAAAAAACGAACACGACCTGATATCAAGATTCAGTTTGATGAACACCTTTCATGAATAAAAAAATATCTTCATAATTGTAGTTTTAGGATAGCATCGAAAGAATTTTAATTTTTTTCAATTTTCGAAAATGTACCTTTTCATCTAAGAAAGATCCATATGGTTTAAATAAAACACGTGATACCACCCACAATAAGCATTAAAATGTAATCAGTTGTAATATAAGAAACTTTATGAATATATAATTTCAAATATTATAACATTAGGTAACTAATCATGTCCTTAGTACGTTTGAATATCAAGTTCTCTTAAATCGCGAAATAGAAAATATGGAATATGAACTTTAAATTAGGATGATTTCGGAACATAAAAAAAATGCAATTTTTTGATGTGTTAAGGTATGAACGCTTACCTTTAATTTTCCAAAAAAGTCTGTAAAATCGAAGATGACGTGCATTGATTTTTTAAATTTTTATCTTTGACCTCATATATCAACATGGTCATGCTCAAAATCTCTATAAACGATTTATATCGAAAGCTTATGCGTCTTTACATCCGAGATTATCGAAATATGTGTTGTTTGTATTAATTTTACTTCTTTATACAATTTTATTTCTTAGTACTCTGTGAAATAGGGTGAGAACTATTAATGCTGTTTTGAGAAATATAAATGAAAATATAATGAACTAAACAAATGAGCACATTTCAGCTTGTTTGTAGATCGAAATGAAAAAAGTATGAGCGTTTTCATATTATTTGGGGAGGGTCGATAAAATTTCATCCGATTTTACTTGGAATGACCCAACTGTAAGAAAAATTGTATAATTACTTCAAATGTTATTTAAAAGAAAGAGTTTTGAATTGTTCCTAGAACATTTCTATAGTACTGAATAAAACTTTAATCAATTTTTACTTTCCGGTATACATACGTACATACGAAATAATATTCGTACGTAGTATATGAAAAGTTATGTAATGCCGTGGAAAATCGATTTCGAGATTTCACAGAAATACACGTTTTGGGGTCCGCTGATACCGAAAAAGTTGTTATTTTCAAAACGACCGTCCGTCAGTTTCTGAACCCCACTAGTGCCTAAATCATACGTGTGATTTTTTTCCAAAATGGATATTCTCCGGTCGATCTGGCATCACTTGAGACGCCGCGATTTTGAAAAACTTTCTTTAAAATTTGGGGGTACTTTACATGGAGTCCCGCGGACAATTTCATATTTTTTTCACAAACGGTTCCAACATTTTTCTTTAAATTTCTGGTAAGAATATAGTAAAATGCACCTATTAAGGTGGCATGGGTCCTATTTTCACTTTTAACGCTGAAATTCCGAAAATTGCAAAAGTTTGAATTGTTTTAGCATGTTTCTATAACTAGAAAACTAGTGGTGCTACACAGTGGCACAGATATTCCCGTATTAGTTTTCTATTCCCTTTCGTCTCGGCTATCTATTCGGACTTGCCACATACTCTTGCCAGCTGCCATCTATCGCCGCTCAAATTATTTTTTTGAAATTTTCTTAATTTTTCGGTTTCTTAGTTGTAGAACGGAAATATTATTTTAAAGTTATTAAAGAAGAGTAAAACATCCTCCTAAATGAAGCTCTTTTTCACGGAGAAATGTTCAGTTTTCAAAAAATTAATTTGAAATCATTTAAAAAACCTTAACTCACTAATACAAATGTTTACAAATTGCTAGAAATGTGCATATTATCGGCGTGAGAGATCTTTCAAAAAATTACATTTGTGTAATTTTTGAAAAACAAAATACCGCAATATGACGTTTATATGACATTAATGCGTGCAATTAGCTCTATCCCTTCGAAAAGAATATTTGGAGCCGTTTTTGGACAAATGGCGTTTGGGCTGTTCTGACAATGCGGAATGTTGAGCAAGTTTTCACAGAATAGCGTTGAGATTTCGAATAATTTTATGACATTATTTAAAACACATGTACTCTTATATAATATTGGAAACAAATCTACGGTAACATAAATATAAACGTGAGAAACAAGTAAAAAAATAAAGTGTTGTAATTTTTGAAAAAAAATAACATCAAAAGAATGGAACAATATCAAAATCTATATCATCTTATACTGTACATAAGCACTATCGCATAATCCAGTAATGAAAAATATCCAGGATATTTTGAACGCTAGTAACAAAACTAAAGCAATGTAGAATACAACCACATCACGTTACTTAGTAGAGAATGTTGTTTTAAAGGATAATGAAAGATAAGCCAGTAATTCGGAAAAAGTGGCAAATTTCTCAACACTATTCTAGAATTGCGACTGAATTTACGAAGGGACTAAAACCTGAAAATTCAACATCATTACCTTCTAAAAAAATTTTCGACACGATGTTTATTTCCGAAACTTTAACAAAATCCTGAGAATAGTCTGTAAACTCTAAAATAAATATTCATCTGATTTAGATGAGTTTCCGGATTGTTAATTGAAAACCTGTGTACTTGCCTTTATACACCCGTTAACTCACATTTTTAATACTTTTTTATGCACAGGAATATTTCCAGATATTTTCAAAACAGCATAAATTAAGTCGCCTTAAAAAAAGGGGAGTAAAAATGAAATTCAAAATTTCGGACCAATTTCTCTTCAGTGAGGTTTCTCAAAAATATTAGAGAGGATTTTCTGTACGCGAATGGAAGCTTCTTTCGCGAAGAACGAAGCGTTCTCAGACTCCCAACGCGGGTTTAGACAATCAAAATCTACAGAAACTGCCATTTTTTCTTTTCTTAAAGATGTTACTTCATCAATGAACCAAAATGAAGCACCCATTGGAATATTTTTAGGTCTTTCGAAAGCTTTTACTTTATTGACTATAACATCTTCTTATCAAAATTAACTTCCTATGGAATTCGTAGTATCACCCTAGATTGCATAACCTAGTACCTTAAACATCAACCTCAAAGAGTAGAAATACAGTTCTAGCACGAAAAGCCATTATTTACTCATCTTTCTAATTCTTTACCAATTGAATATGGGGTCCTGCAAGGCTCGATTTTAGGTTCTATCCTCTTTCTGTTATATGTAAAAGATATGCCGTTGTCTATTAAAAACGGGAAAACGGTTCTGTTTGTCGACACGAATGTTCTATGCAAAAAATAACAACAATAAATAGTGCGATTTTAGAAGTTTCAAATTGGTTTTGTAATAACAAATTAATAGTTAACGAAGGAAAAAGTGTGCAATTAGCTGATGTTAAAGTAACAAAATTTCTAGGTCTCTCAATTCAGTCAAACCTCAAATACTATGTATATATTACAAACTTACACACTAAATTGAGAGTTCATTATGTTACGCATTCAGAATTCTTTCCTTACACACGTCACACGTCGTAGAAATCACGTTCATCAAGTGTCAGTATCAACAGTTCACTATCAGAAATCCACATACATGAACGTTACTTTACAACGCATTGCCAGATGAAATTAAACAATTTAAGTCGGTTCACAAATTTAAGTTCTATCGCAGCCTAAAAATAAAATATTTTCTGCAACATAACTGTTTCTATAGAATTAGAGACTATACTGATTATCAAAAAGAAAAATAATATTTATTTTAACAAAACAGTAATATATATTGAATTAGTTTACTTTTGTATTGTATAATTTTTTTAAAAGACTTAATATGCTTATAACAAATAATCAGCTTCCGGGTCAATGACCCCCATCTCGATCAGGTTTTTTGTCCAGTTTCCCTGATCCAGGGAGCAAATGCTGAAATGGCCGTTTTGCGTCTGGGCGTAAATGCAGCTTCACTATGCGCACATTTGGTTGAACTCTTTTTCTTGTAATGGTGGGAGTGCTCATAGAGGTAAGGGCGAGTTGCTATTTTGTTAGCAATGCAGAAAAATCATACCTGCAATTCGTTTACGAATACAAATAAGTTTTCTATAACTCGGGAACGAAAATATTTATTTTTTCAAATATTGCTTATCTCGCGCTTTTTAAAATATTTATTTATTTAAATTTTTATTATTATTTTATAATAGTTAAAATGATGGGAAGAGATTCTCGAATGCAAGAAAACGTGCGCAGATGATCTTTTCCCCTATACGTCACACACTGTTTTTAATTTTTTTGACTAAATAAATCTAGATCTAAATAAATCCCTATCAAAAGTTTAAAGAAAAATGGACGGACGGACAGAAGAAACACTTATTTGGTATCAGGGGATCCCAAAAGGTTTATATCCGTTGAAATCTCGAAATTGATTTTCCGCAGCATTACATAACTTCCTCTGTACTACGTATATTACTCCGTATATACGTCCGTATACGTGAAAAAAATTTAAGTCAGATTTTTCCTTCTAATAAAGTTTCTTCTCCTTAGTTCTTTCAAAAATGTCATGAACATTTTTTAGAACTTTAAGTAGTTTTCGCGCACTATTGGGTGCAATATTTGCATTTTTAAAAATTACAAAAACAAGATTTTATTCAAATCGGCTCCTCCTAATATTGGTTTATTCTCTTGTTTTTTCAAAAATGACAAAATGTATTTTTTGACTTCTCTCTCACGTTGTTAATATTTACACTAGCGACAATTTGTTCACATTATTGTATTTACGAGCGCATATGCTTCAAATAACGTCAGATATAATTTCTCAAAAACACGGTTTCAGTTTTCTTTAAAAGTGAGCTCAAAATCCGCATTTTCAGAAACAGTCACGCTATTTTCTCAAAAATTTGGCAAATTTTTCTTCAATCTTTTCCAGTGGATAATGCTAATTGCACTGTGTAAGATGACGTAATTAATTTTGTTTTCTTTTCTTTTTTCTATAATTATACAATTGTAATATTTTTGAAATATTTCAGACGCCTTTAATATGAACATTTCCAGCAATTTGTAAAAATATTGCATTTGTGACAGTAAATCATGCTTGAAATAACTTCAAATGAATTTTTTCGCTAACTCAATAGTTTTCTGTGAAATGAGGTTAAATTTTGAATTTACAGTAGCGCTGAAACGCCATTTTCTTGAAAACAACTCAAAACGTTTCTAAGAAAATTGCCAGGAGGTGGAATTGATCATGGGAGAGTTCTCGCACGGTACTCTAGTAAAATAAAATCTAAATAAAATCCACATACCTGATTCACCTGTCGTCTTCGCACCGAACAATTGGTGGGATGTTGTCCGATTAGGGTTTGCCAATTCCCAGTCTGTGGCAGGAAATGCATCGTATTCGGAATATCCCAAATCTCCAAGGGTCTGTGGACTTAATGATTCTTGAACGACCAGAAACATCAATACAATCAAGATGTACGTCTTGAGATCCTTCATATCTTAATTGTGAGGTAGTCTGGAAATTTAAAGATGAAGTAAAGCAGTTTTTCGAGTGTCTTAGTCAAAGAGAATTACACTGTATCTATATATTAATAGATACCACGATTTTCATGTACTTTTCGTGACAACAATCAGCTCGACAGATTGACTTAGAAAGGAATGCTACAACGTGGCATATCGAAACCCGCCCAATTTGTTTTCATGGAAGGAACATACCATTTTTACCTCATGAACAAAATTTTGGCTGCCGATGCCCAGCAAATTAATAAAAAATCCATGAATTTACCAAATTGGTCCTAAACTTTCACCGGTGTAAAATAGCCAACCCTGCAAAACAGGTATTACACCAGCTCGCTCTTTTCCTGTCTGATTTCCAAAGGACTTGACGCTAATGTGGGTAACCCATCTTCTACAACAGAAACTGCAATGTTGCCTTCTCTATCATTAGCAGCTACACCAAATTTTTTGTACTGTTCCTACCCGTTTCATCTATGTTTCATGCGTTTATTGAAACCTTTGTTCCATTCAAATTAGTAGCTTCAGTAACAAGAAGAGAAAGTTCAGAGTGTCGCTGCATATACTTCGTCATCCAATCAACACTTGCATACTTTTTCATTATCCAATTTTCTGCTAATTGAATTTTGTTCTCTACGGAAAAGTTATATTCTAAGCTTCGTAATTTTCACTGCATTTCCGGGATTTAAAATTACTAGTCAATATTTGGGCAAGGAGTGACACTCTCACGTCTTCCTTAGAACCTGTTAAAACTAGCCCCGAGAGATATTAATATGAATTTTCGTTTTTATTTGAGATTGTTTTGCCATTAATATTCACGAAAAACATCAAATTATAACTTAAAGAGTAAGTTTTTCAACAATACTGAGTAGTGATAAAAATTATGAGAACTTTAAAAATCTATCGAGAGAACTATCGGAAACGAAAGTATTATCACAAGAAGGGTATTTGGAAACAATCCTTACTGATTAAAATAAAAGTTGGAGCAATTTTTTAATTCCCGTCGTTAATTCCCGTAGTAATGACTTGGTGGTAGACGAGAAACAAAAAGTAAATATATTTAACCAATTTTTCGCGGCAGTTGATAAAGATAAAAGGAATATCGTCATAAAGGAATGCGAAGGGGAACATTTTGTACTAAATCCGAGAGCACTTAGGAAAAGTATTACAAAATTAGGAAATAATAAATCAACAGGACTGAATGGAATTTCGGGGGAAATCCTCAAATTAGGAGGGGATGCTATGTTATCGTATCTATTGCAGCTTATCGAGATATCAATGAACAATTCATGTATTCCTAGGGATTGGAGAGATGCCATAGTAGACCCAATTTTCAAAGGAGGTTCGTGTCAAAGTATCAAAAATTCTCCCAGTAAGTCTTACGTCTGTAGTGTGTAAGCAAATGGAACATTTGGTGGCAGAATACTTACGCGGAATTTGGGATAAGAATAATATCATTTACGAGGGGCAACATGGTTTCAGAGAAGGATATTCATGTGAGAGTCAGGTAGTTACTGTCAGTCAGGACATCGCTGATTCTGTCGATGAAGGTTCCATTGTTCACGCAATTATTATAGACTTCACCAAAGCGTTCGATTTCGTTCCCGAATGATAAATAAATCCAAAAAATTAGTAAGCTTAACATAGGCAGAAGAATTGCTCTCTGGATTCGAGAATTTCTCAGCTCGCGTACACAATTGGGTCAAATTTCTCTTCGAGGGCAGAAGTAACATCCGAAGTGCCACAGGGAAGTGTCCTATGTCCGTTGTTATTTATTTATAGTATATATCAATGATATTTGGCTTGGAATTGAATAAAAAATACTTTTTGCAGACACACATGATAGAGAAAGATTGCAGGCTGATTTAGATAGGCTAGAATCATGGGCTACCACACATGAAATGAAATTAAATCGCAGTAAGTGCAAGTTTATCAGATTCACGCGTTCTAGAAGAACAGATGACATCACATATAAAATGGGAAATCAAGATATTCTGAGGGTTAAATGCTGTAAATATTTGGGAACTGTACTAAATAAGGATCTGGGGTGGGCAGAACATGTAAATTATGTAGTGAAAAAGGCGTGGAAGACATTACACTTTGTCATTAGAATGCTTAGGAAAGGAAGTAGAAAATCAAGGGAAATAGGGTACACATCTCTTGTACGGCCGATATTGGAATATGGCTCCTATGTTGGGACCCATATCGTTTAGGACAAAAAAAAATTTCTCGAAAAAGTACAAAAATTTTCCGCAAAATTTGTTAGGAGAGAAAGTTCTAATTCTGAATTTATATCTTAGGAATCTTTGGAAAAACGCAGAGAGAAATCGCGTCATTGTGCGTTATTCAAATCAGTATGAGGTGATCGTCCGTGGGGGTGCTTAAAACCCACATTGGTCGCGTGAAAGGATCATAGTTCTAAAATTCGGCAAAGAAAACGGAGAACAGATGTTGGTAAATTCTCATTTGTAAACAGAACAAGACAAAATTGGAACAAATTGCCTGCAACCGTGCTGGAGACTTTCCCTCAGAATGTCAAAAATTTTAAAATCAGATTCAATAAATTGTATTTTTTTAGTATGTGTTAACATTAAAAAAAATTTGCTTGTTATTTTATGTCAGCTTTAGCATGATAGGTTTAATATACTAATCTTGTAAAATTGTATTAAGTAATACGTAAATATTGTAATGTTCCTTTGATTGTGTTGTGTATTTGTAGTAACTACTTAGAAAACGCTACCACCGGAAATATTCCATGTATTCCTAAGTAGCAAATTATGTATTCTATTCTATTCTATTCTATTCTATTCCATTCTATTCCGTTCTATTCCGTTCTATTCCATTCTATTCTATTCTATTCTATTCTAGTTGAACATACCTCCAATTTATTGTTGCTAAGGTTGACTGGAACAGTCCGATAGATTTTTACTTCACTACGTGCAAAACAAAAATGTTCATAAATAAGGAAACCAAGTACAGCAACACCAAGAGCACATTTAAACAAAGGTTTGTAACTTGCATGTAAACTATCTCGAGCTGAGATCTATTGGATCGGTCAGAAAACACGATGTCACAACTTGTTCCTGTCACAGCTAGCCCTGGTCTCCCTCTATGAGACATTGTTGAAGTATTATTGGTTAAGATGTTGATGACATTGAAGTTACTTCTTGGAGGTTTGATGTTAAATGTTCATTTGAAGGTAAATATATACTCTGGTCTTCGCCCTTCGCTTTGGTAAATACATAATTATTCATGATCTTGGCCCCATTCATCTGAACTTAAAATGTGTCGGAAACACATTTCCCCATTTTTCGGAAACACATACTCCTCTTTTACTGTACTCCAACACTTAAAGAAAAGAAATTGGAGTCATTTTTGAAAAAAATTGAAAATGTCTTGCTAATTATGAATAAAATACCTACAAAAATATTAAAGGATCCATATTAAATCTGGAAGACCTATACTGAATCGTGATTAATTTTGTAAATTTTTTTAGAGAGAATCTAGAATTGTATTAAGCACTAGATACAAAAACATTTTTTTAAAAAAAATTTCATAAATATGTGAAGCATCAACCAAAATTTAAAGAACTATATTCAAATCGAAAGGCTGAACATGAACCACATTGGTCGCGGAATATCGATTATAATTAAAATCTGTCTATTCGTCCTTGCGTTCCTTATTACCTAACCATTCCGAAAATTCTTTCCAACATGAATGACTTCCGATCGATCTAGGTCGTCTGGAGCCTCTGTGAATTTGAAAAGAGTTCGTTAAACTTTACATGAAGCTCCCTGAGTCTTATTCAAACCTTTCTCAAAATGATTCCAAATTGTTATTCTCTTCTATACTACATACCTAGTATAGAGAAAATTAGTAATGCTGCAACGAAAAAACAGACATTTTTGGCAAAACAATCGTGTTTTAAGTCAATTTTCTCTAAATTGTCTCAAAAACTTCATTTTTTAAGAAAGGGCAAGTGAGATGCATGACTACTGAGAAATTGGTTCCTAAGAAAACCATCTGTTCTTCAAACATCGATCGGCGCGATCACCGCGATCAGCTCGTACAGAAATTAATGAATTCAGGCTTAGATTTCAGGGTGGTGGCGTGGAGTAGCGAGTTTCTGCGAGGCAGAAAACAAAGTCCGAATTGGCCAAGAGTTTTCTACCGGGGCAAGCGTTACGTCAGGAATACCACAGGGGAGTGTCATTGGACCTCTTCTATTTCTAGCGTTCGTCAATGATCTGCCAGCGCAATTAATATCAAATGTTCGGCTATTTGCAGACGATAGCATAATATATCGTAGTGTGAATTCGAAAGAAGACGAAGAAATGTTGAAATGGGATCTTGATGCGTTACATAGCTGGTCGGAAAATAATGGAATGACCATTAATAGCTCCAAAAGCAAATCCATCACTTTTGGCAGGAGGCATAATTACAAAGGAACGAATTACCGTTTAAATAAAGACATAATTCCAATAGATTCCTCATGCAAGTACCTAGAAATCCATTTCGATAGTAAATTAAGCTGGAAAAATCACGTAGATTTTGTTTGAGGGAAAGCCTGAAGATCTCTTCACTTTGTAATGCGCTCCTTAAAAAATAGTACGGCAAACGCGAAGGAAATTGCTCATTTATCGCTTGTTAGACCGATAATGGAATATGGAACAATTTGTTGGGTCTGCACAAAATTTTGCAGTGTAAAAATTTGGATAGAATTTGGTGTAGGGCAGCTAAATTTACTTTCAGGGACAAGAAATTGGCAAAATGGGATTCTCTCGAAAATAGGCCATCAGTAGCAAGGCTATGTGCTTTGTATAAAGCTTATAGCGGTCAACCAGCTTGGAAAGAAATTAATCGGCGGCTAAGTATTCCTACATACATCAGTAGGGGGATCACAGGCACAAAAGAAACTTAAGACCGCAGAGAACAGATGTGGGGAAATTTTCTTTTACAAATCGAACAATAAAATAATGGAATACATTGCCTGAAAAAACCTTTGAACTCTTTCCTCGTAGCGTACAACAATTTAGGATGTTAATTTAGAATATTACTATATAAATGAGGGAATTAGCTGACAATAGTAGGTTATAGAGCGATGCGTCAGTGATATATTGTGAAGTGAAGTGTCGTGAAGTGTAGAACAGAGAAATAATGAAAGAAATGATTAAAGAGTCATAGCGAAAAGTGTAGTGAAGTGCAGTTGAACAATGATTCAGTGCGGAGTTTGATTATGATTCTTTTTTTAAGGTAATTTTAAATTTTTTATGAATTAGACAGTTTTATATCATTATTATTTTTATAATTAATGTTATTTTTATTTTCATTATTATTTTATTATTATATATTATTATAATATAATTTGCATGTTATCTGTAGTATTTTATTTATGTAATTAGCTGCCACCGGGTTATGCACATTTGCAGTTCAAATAAATTTATCTTATCTTTATCTCAGTCAACAAGCTAAGTGCATTAGTTCTGTGGTTATAGTACTGGCGATAATAACAACTGATTGGGATGTAGCACAATACTCTATGAAATGAAACTATGAAGCAACAAACTCTGTAGCCAAACTGATGTCAAAAAGTGTTCTTGTAGAGAAGAAAAGCGTCAATAATTCTTCAAAACTTGGCTGAAGACAGAAACATATTTACCAACACTACCAAAATCGGGGATTTGGCATTATTGTGCTTGCGTTTTGATGGGAAGAAAACTAAGAATACAGAATATCAGTCAGACTGTCTTAATAATTCTGCAAGAACACTGCATCTCTGAGTTTTGGTTTCTGAAACAAGATCAGCTGAGACATCTTTATATTACTGCAAGCCGTGCTAGATGCGTAGAATCTATGGAGTGTTAATGCGATTATTGCTGATGCCAAGCGGCCAACATGGGGCACAAACTCAGGAGAGAGTTCGGACATTTGGACCTAGAAGCACCTCAGTTTAAAGGGTGTTAGCATTATATTATCTAGTTGGTATTATAACGTTAGCTGGATGTTTTGCTTCCAACGAAATCACGATTACCCAAGACCAACTACCAATTCACTTTTTGGCAGGATATGAGGATGCTATGAGCAGAGAAAATATACCGACACAAAATTCAGGATGAAGAGATCACTTTAGGTTAATTTTTGAATCCGGTGAAGGATCTAATTTTTACAACAAGCAGAAAAAGTGATCTCCAATTAAGTGGCAGAAGTTGCCTTCATAGTGCGAGGAAGAATTTACAGGCAATCCTTGAACTAAATGCTTATTATTTTCCTTCCGAAATGAAGAGATCAACTCAAATCTTCATGTGACTTCATAGCAACCGCATGGGCAAAAGGATGATTTTTAAAAAGCACCATTTCTAAATTAAAGTGTCCTAAGTGTTTAAAATATTTTCCACTCACTGAGTACGGTCCGTGCTTAATGCGCCTCGTTCAAATATAGTGTCCGAGCAAACTGTGCTGTTGAAAGGGCTGCACACCACTCTGAAAAAGAGCATAGTTTTAACACAGACGTTTCACTACTATTTATATTATTCGCGCACGTTTATTTGAGCCCCGGAATACCTACTCCTACTTCTTTGCCAACATTAATTGAATTTAGAATAAATGATAACGAGCGTTGTACTCAAAACCTGATAATCAGAAATGTTTGCTCACGTGTATTGAACGAGTTTTCATCGAAAATCGAATTTGTTAAAATAACCAAGCTCCCTACTCCTCTCACAACAAGCGAAGCGAGGGCTCAGAAGAATGCGCGAATAATTCATTTGCATCTCTCACTTAGCGTAAAACAAGTGTGTAGTATATGTTCGTTCTACATATCACCAATGACCCCGCTCGTTAACATTTCAAGACTTCAACTACAAAACTACAACAAAATAAAGTAAAATACAAACTCAATACAATGAATTTGTTTTAGAGATTCAACACGTACATGTTTGGTAATTCCACATCCTCCGAAAACGGACTGCTGTTTCACATTCTTCAAACAAGATCCCTAGCAACTGAACAAGCGACGAAAGTGGACACAAGGGAATAGTTGTCAGATATTACAAGAATATTGGTCCATAGAAAAACAAATCAACCCGAACTCGATTTTAGGTCTCTCGTTATTCCAAAAAATATTTAAGTTCCACTTTTGAAACTTACGTGAACTTACATTGGTGACAATTTATTTTTCATTTTTTGGAGATGGGGTAATTTCGGAATGCGGCTTAAAGAGTCACCCTGGAAAATCCCTCGGCGGATGTGTATAGTATCTGTGTGGACGGATTGTTTTCCATTAGAGAGATACAGTTTTGTATTCCATCGA
Organism: Gryllus longicercus; assembly: GCA_038098605.1. Classification (NCBI taxonomy): domain Eukaryota; kingdom Metazoa; phylum Arthropoda; class Insecta; order Orthoptera; family Gryllidae; genus Gryllus; species Gryllus longicercus. The sequence continues at coordinate 46,543 of JAZDUA010001033.1, read as the reverse complement.
CTCATCGCGGTTTTCAGGAAGTTTTGGATAAACGGGTGGACCTTGTATACATCCAAACATTGAAGGAGCCAAGAATGGGGCACGGTGTCGAATGCTTTAGCGTAATCTATGTAGCATGCGTACAAGTTTCTTTGTTTTGCAAGCACTTGCCCCATAATTACAGAGTCTATAATGAGTTGCTCCTTGCATCCCTGAGATCCAGGTCTACATCCTTTCTGTTCATTTGCTAAGATGTTCTGTTCCTCAATGTGTGTCATCATCATTTGTGAAACACAAGATGTTATGAGTTTGTAGAAAGTTTGAAGGCAGGTTATAGGCCTGTACATCGAGGGGTCTCTAGTGTCACCCTCCTTTGGTAACATGAATGTTCTACCTTCAGTGAGGAAGTAAGGTAGATTTTCTGGATTGTGAAGAAAATATTGAATTATATTAGCTATATAATGGTGAGTGCTTGTAAATATTTTCAGCCAATAATTGTGCAGGCCATCACTGCCTGGTGCCTTCCAGTTATGTGCTTTGTTCAAAGCTGCTTGGACAATTTCAACGGTGATGATTGGTTCACCCATTAGAGGAATATCTCGGTGTCTGTCATATTCCATTTCAATCCACGTCCTGTCTGGGTTGTGGGACACAGCAGATGACCAGATAGGCTTCCAAAAGTCCTCTATGTGTGCCTTTGAGGGAAGCTTTGACTCTTTCTTCTTCTTCTTCTTCTTCTTCTTCTTCTTCTTCTTCTTCTTCTTCTTATTATTATTATTATTATTATTATTATTATACCAGTTTATTGAAATTGATTTTGCAAAGAACATTAACACATTTTCACAAATTGCTTTTGCTCTAAAAAGTCGTCGTGTGCTTGTCACGCGCATTCGGAAGGCGCGCCGGGCGCCCGATGCGCCCCGACGGGGCCCAGGCTGCGCTGCACAAGTGCTGCGACGAAGTGTGCGCGCGCATCGAGAACATTGGCTTGAGGTATAGGAAGTATCACTCAGGGCGTATTCCTGGAATTTTAATCCCAAATTACGGGAGAAATTGATTGTCGCCGACTTAGTTTAATAAATTTTTATTAACGTAATTTCAATTTGTGTACATTTATGTTATTTGTAAATGCCCTATCTATTAGAACGTACTTTGATATTACATACCCCTTTTTACATATTGGTTACATATTATTATAATTTTATTACATATTTACGTTCGTTATTACCGTTTCATAGAACATTTTGAGCTTTAATAAGTTGAATGAAGGGATCCAAATTAATCCAAACTTTTGCAATTTTCAGAAATTCAGAGTTAAAAATGAAAATCTGATCTATATTGTCTTTATAAGTGTACTTTATTCTGACACTGAATTTAAACAATAAAATTGAAGTATTTTTTTAGAAAGTTTTGAAAGTGTCCCAGGGGGTAGCTATAAAACACCCCCAAAATTCAAAATTCAATTCTTTTCAAAAGCGCACGGTTTTGAATGGGCCAGATCTACCGAAGAATATTCATTTTTGAAAATATCTACGAATATTTTAGTGTTGTTAACTACTTTAACTACGAAAAATATCCTTAGTTAACTAGAAATTAAAATATTGAAATATTTTATGAGCAAATGTAGGATACAAATTGGAAGTTTCACAAATGAAGCAACGTATGCACGAAATAGAAAGTGAAAATACATCAATACTAGTATATGGGCCTGTACAGGACAATTTTGGACAGGATTTAAACAAAATGAAGTGAACAAAACCAAGTTGTCCAAACGAAATGAACAAATGATCAAAACAAAAGTACAAAAAATACAAATCTAACCCCGTACAAACAACGGGCTTGAAAATAATTAAATCCCATACAAACAACGGTGTTAATATATTAGAAAAATATTAAATAGAAAAATGCAAAATACCCCCTGAATTTGATTCTAAAATCCACATCTAAGGAACTCCTATCTGCTCTACTCTAGTTACACTTTTTTCCATTCCACGTTTTACACGTCACACAACCTACGAATAGCAACACACTTTTCTTTTTCTGCTCCAGATAGATGTGGAAGAGAGAGAAGGTATTTTGAGACTATTGCGCACACATCTTACATATTCGCCCAATTTTCAGTTTAGTTTATAGGGTTTCGGTTTCAACGTAAAGCGTATTCTCAATAAACATGTGACGGCCCAGGATTTGAGCCCATTTCGTAGTTCCCCATTCGCTCCCTTCGCGTAGTTCGCCCATTCAGTAACTTAATGCTTTAACGATCATAGGTACTTAGCAACCCATTATAATGGGCATAAGATTTCATATAGCTTACATAACACTCAAAGCCGGCGCTAGCTATCTGCGAAATAATAAACAATTTGAAATCTGATTGTCTCTTTCTAATCGATAAGGTTAAATAAGTTTGCTCATGTCTTATCTTATTATACAACATGACTTCCCGACGATTATAAACAAGGTTACGCTCATAGCACTTGACCTTTTCTAGATATCGAATTTCAACTTGCATACTGATTACTCCATTTCTACACAACGAAAGCCGAAGCGTTTATAATTAAAATACGAAATAACAAAAATGATGAAAAAATTAAGAAATTCATAAGGTACCCCTTTGGGTCCCAAAAATAGTCGAAAAAAGATTTTAAAAATTCGTTTAATACACAAACTGACACATTTATCACGATCAAAATTATTTTAGCTTCTGACGAATCAATTATAATAAATGAAACTACTTTTAAAATACTAGTTATTAATATTCCTAGAGGAAGTAAAATAAATAGAAAAATACTTAACATAGCTGAAGACAAAATAATTAAAAGAAGGGTTACTTAAATTAAAAACGACGATAATCTTTGCTGCCCAAGAGCTATTATCACTGCTTTAATATTCCAAACAAATAACATACTCGATAAAGAGCTTACTGAAAACAAAATAACATACATACGAAAAAGAAGAAAATTACAAACATTATCCATAGAATTATGAAACCGATTAGAGGAATATAACGAAGAACGATTTACCCTTGAAGACATTAAACGATGCGAAGAACTTTTAAATATTCAGATAAAGATTGTATGTGCTGAAAACTTTAATTCACTCTTATATATAGGTAAAGAACGCCAAACTAAAATCGGCAATCATTTCGATGTAATTAATAGTATGCATTTACCGGAAGTAATTATTATTGCCACAAATGTGATAAACGATATAACAATGTAAAACCAGAACACAAATGCAATCCTATAAATTAATCACAATGTAACTTATGCTTGAACCTAATCACGAACAAGAAGAAAATAAGATTTACTGTGCTGACTGCGACCGTTACTGTTACAATGAAACCTGCAAATCTTCCCTTTAACACGTATGTGAAAAGTATTATAAATGTAAAGACTGTAATAAAATTATCAATCGATCAAAGGAACACAAATGTGGTTATTCTTTATGTTTAAATTGTAAAATCGAAGTCCAAGAAAATACACATCAATATTTTATGCAAAAAAAGGTGGCAGATGTGATTATAAAATCGAATTCGTGTGTCATACAACTAAAGAACTATTACAAATCTGGTTCTTATGTTGTACCGAATATGTGACCAAGATGATGATGGTAAGATGATAGTAACAGAAAGAAAAATGTATGATAACATGTCTAACTGGATTGAGCTTAAATCGTTCTTTAATAAGTTTAATAATGAAAAAATAACAGCAGAAGAGTTAAATCAGATTATGGATTTTTTTACTTTTAAAATTAAGATCAACAAATGTAACTACACTGAAAAATACATATTCTTTGACTACGAGGCCCAACAGCATTTAGAAACACGAAGTTAACTACGTAGTAGCACATTATTTTGAAGGTAACAAGTACTACTTCCAGAACAATGATGATTTTTGTAAATGGTTGATTTCTAAACAACATAGTAAATATACATGTATAGCACAAAACGCCAAAGCCTCTGACTAACATTTTGTTCTTCAATACTGTGTAAAAAATGCTTTGAAACTTTACATAATTGATCAAGGATCTAAACTTATGTTATTAGAAATAGAAAAGATAAGCTTAAAAATAATCGATAGTATCAACTTTGTTCCGCAACCGCTAGCATCGTTTCTCAAGAAATTCTGTTTTGAAGAACTAAAGAAAGGTTATTTCCCACACTTATTTAACAAACCAGAAAACCAAAATTACATTGGACCTCCTCCAGCAGTTAAATACTACTCACCAAGAACAACGAAGAAAGAACAAAGAGAGTAAATCCTTAAATGGCACAAACAAAAACAAGAGAATTACATATTTGATTTTAAGAAAGAATTGAAAGAATGCTGTGATTCAGATGTTGATATTTTACGTAGAGGATGTATCGAATTAAGAAACCAATTCCTTAGCAGTGCTAACATCGATCCTTCTCAGTACTTAACCATAGCTAGTGGACGTATTTTCTAATATATTTATTTTGGCCACAATTGGTGTCTTTGCCAGGTGGTAGCCAATTAATTACACTATATAAATGAAAATGAAGTGACATTAAATAATTCATAATAAATACAATGAAAACGAACAATGAAGTAATAGTAAATATAATGTATTACCTAGAACCGTGTACCCTCCAGCATAGCAAGAAAGCCTCCATTTCACGCGTACACATGTGAAACTCAGACTCTGTGCACACACCCAAACACGCACGCACGACCCACAAGTACGTACACACACACACATACACATATATATTGTAGCGATACAGGTTTCCTCATACGTTTTAAACAAAATTCACCGGACCAAAAATTAAATAAAACAAACTCGGCCACCCTGAGTTCTACTGGGAGAATAAACAGATGGCGACACGCCCGCAACTCCGCTTATCGTGACAGCTATTTGCGCCCCCGGCCCATTAAGAAAGTCGTTATGAGGGTCGGCGTCAACACATTGACGGAGAGAGGCCTGCGGGCGCCAGAACATCTGCGAAATCTCTGGAACGGTAATTCTTTCATCAGACACCACCCCTTGCGCAGGCATGGCCGATGTTCTAGAAGGAATAAAAGACAAACACTGTACGCTCACAGATGGCACAGAGAGCGGAAAGTTCCGTGGCTTCCCCGTCGCGATTGGGTGAAAATAGTGTAATGCGCCATTACCTTTGGCCAATAGCGACGCGACTATTATAAGGAGCTGGGGCACACGAGAAAGAGGGTGGGGGTAAAAGTTGACTTGATACGATTTCGACTGATAGAATAGCAGAAGTTGCAGAGCATCAGAAGGTGTGGAGCATTAGGCGGAGAGCAGTCGGGAGAGGAACTTCTCTGGGGGGGGGGGGTAACTATTCGTCGGGGAGAGACCAGTGTGTCTCTGAAAGACTTATAAATTTTATCAGAAGGGCCAGAGCATCAGACGGGGCCAGAGCATTAGACGGAGGGCAGTCGGGAGAGAAACATCTCTGGGGGGTAACTATTCGTCGGGGAGAGACCAGTGTGTCTCTGAAAGACTTATAAATTTTATCAGAAGAAGCCTGAGTATTAGGCTGAGGGCAGTTGGGAGAGAAATTTCTCCAGGGGGGTAACTGCAAGCTTGAGCATTGGGCCGACTGCAGTAGACAGAGAAAACTGCTCTGAAGTGTGAATTAGTTGTGAAGAGAAGTGAATGTTTCTCTGAAGGAGTTCTAGACTGTCCGAAGTTGTGTTCGACAATTATCATGAGAAGCAGAGGTACGCATAGTTGACTGCTACGCTCCTGAGATCGAGAGAATCCCAGCCGCTCCAAGTTCTACCAGACACTATCAGACGCAGTTCAACGCCCCCAGACGCCAGCGCCCCCTTGGTGACGTCACGAGGCGGCTGCTCAGCTGTCGACAACGGAGGCCATCGGCCTCCGCCGCATTTTAGTGAAGGACGCCCAGCCGCCCCCTCGACCGCGCCGCGCCCTCCCCGAGCGCGCAAAGACCTTTTTCCAGGCAGTATCACTCAAGGGCATTCGCCCCTGTGTAACTTGTAATGCGGTGCCGCGCTATGGCACATTGACTTGTAACTTCTGTTTTTTACCATTGTAATGTTAGTTATAATTCTTTCTAGTTTTAAGCTTTAATCTGAATTCTAACCTTTCATCTTCTTTTCTTTTCACCTAATTTTCTCATTTCTTTACTCAATTTGCAAACTTCCCTGGGGCATTAGATTTTATTGCCCAGGAATAAAAGTAATTTTTACCAGTGATTAAAGTGTTTGTTTCGTACTGCCATTGTGTCTGTTCAACGATTCCTTCCATCACCGACTGAGCTATAACCGGACCGCTAACCGGGCGTTCTCTAACGAGACGACCGGGGGTGTTACAGTATGTATATATATATATACACACACTATATATATATATATATATATATACACATACGCATATGCATATACACATGTACACGTGCGTATACACACACACATACACACACACACACACACACACACACACATATATATATATATATATATATATATATATATATAATCTAATTCTAATCTTAAATTTTATTTCATTTACTCTATTCACTTCTGCTACGTCTTGCTGCGCTGCAGTACACTGCAACGCCCAGCCCCACACTCCACTACATTTAATTTATTTTTAACATTGGTAATGTCGCATATCACACTGAATTTCCCTGGAGCTGCACTTCACTTCGCTAAAAATAGCTAATAATTTGAAGAAAAGAAAAATAAAAAAATACTATTTGAGACTTCTTATGCGATTTTTAAAACACTTTACATCCCTGGGGAAGGGCGCCATGACCCATCTATGTATGGGAATCTATAGATTAACGTACTGAAGAAAAAAACCAAAAAAAATCTGTGCGATTAAAGAAGACAAAAAAGAAATGTATTCTAAACAATTTATTGCTTGGATTAACTCCTTTAAAAATCCAAACATTCAACATGCTTTAAACAACGAAGAAGTAATAATTTGTGGATCAAAAGTCGACGGTTATGATTCTAAAACCAAAACAATTTATCAATATCGGGGTTGTTTCTGGCATGGGTGTAAAGAACGTTACAAAGAAGATACAATCAATAACGTTAACTACAAAACCATGGGCGACTTAAATCAGAAAACAGTATTAACAACACAACTCAAGAACAACGGTTATGAAGTTATTGAAAACTAGGAATATAAATGGATCAAAGACAAACGAAATAAAACAATGATGGATAAACCTAACATTATAGAAAAACTTAAGTTCACAGATGTATTCTTTGGTGGTAGAACTAATGCTTCAAAATCAAAAGTTGTCAACAAGAAAGTAAAATTCTTCGATATGTGTATTTGTCAACGTCTTTGTATAACGATCCGTTTCCAATAGGTCATTCAACAGCAATAACAAACATAAATCCTAAACACTACCCTTTTAAAAACTACTTCGGTTATGTGAAATGTAAAGTTCTATCACCAAGAAAACTCTATCACCCTGATCTACCAGTAAAGGATAAAAATATAAATAAACTAATGTTTCCCTCTGTAACAAATGTATGATTGATCAAACGAAAACGTGTAAACATACTGATGAATAAAGAATGATAACTGGTACATGGACAACAATTGAAGTAAAGAAAGCATTTGAAAAAGGTTACAAGTTAATTGAAGTTTACTAGGTACATTTCCACAAAAGAAGTAATGAACATAAGAGACTTCATGAAAATAAAACTTGAAACATAGCCATGACAAAATAATTACCCACAAAACAAGATTACATAAATGATATTAAATAAACATTGAACATCGATTTAGACCCAGACAAGATTGAACCAAATCCAGATAAAAGAGCTGTAGCAAAATTGTATTTAAACTCACTTTGGGGTAAATTCGGACAAAGACAAAATCTACCTCAAACTGAATATGTTACAGATAGATAGATAGAAAGATAGATAGACTTATTAAAGTTCGCTCTGAGCTAATGCTCGGAGGCAAACATGATAACAATTAAAATTAGAATTACTAAACATTTTCAACATTTACAATTGGGTTTACTATTAGAATTAGCGGTCGATATAATAGTTCCAATTTATTTCTAGCTAACTCTAAATTCACTTCTAGTTTACACAACACTTCACTAGACTACACTGCACTCACCTTCACTACACTACACTCCCTTCCCCTCCACTACTCTACACTTCACATCACTTCACTGTATAATAGCCATGACGATGATAATTATAACAATAATAATAATAATAATAAACGTAATAGTAATATTAATAATAATAAAAGCAATAATAATATTAACAATAACACTAATAATAAAAAGCAATAATATTATTACTAATAATAATAGTAATAATAATATTGCTAACAATAATAGTAACAATAATAATAAAGATAAATGTCTCAGTCAGTATTATTCGAGATGATCTAGATGGAATGAAGAATATTTTTAAATTTGGCTACATTAGAAGGAAGAGCCTCTAGTGCTTCTGCAGGTAGTTTATTCCAATCTACTATAGTGCGATTCACAAAGGAGAACTTGCCTACATCATTTCTTTGCTTTCTACATCGTATTTTCCAAGGATGGTCTCCTCTGTTTTTATAATCTGATTTCTGTAATCTTTTACCGATATCTGCCCATGCTGTGTCCCCTCTGTATGTCTTATACATTACGCATAAACGCGCCCGTTCCCTTCTCTTAGATAAGGACTCCCATTCTTCTCGTTCGTCACCAACGCACCCGTGATTTACAAACTTTGAGGCCCGTTTTTGAATTTTATCTAACGCTTCGATTTGCCCTTTTCTGTCCTACAGATGCCCTACAGATGTTGAACGTTGGAACGAACTGCTTTTGAACGATAAAATTGAAATTTCAGAATGTTTGTTACAATATGGTTCAAATGAATGACAAGTCCAAGTCCACTACGTTGAGAATTTTAAGTCTACAAACATACACGTAGCAGCTTTTACCACAGCACATGCTCGATTAAGACTTTATAATATGTTAGGACAATTAAGTAAAAAAGTTGTTTACTATGATACTGACTCAATGGTTTATATGTCAACTGTTTATATAATTGTTTATGTAACAATAACGAAGTCAGAGCAGAATGTAACCTTGGCGAATAGACAGATGAATTAGACAAAGGAAACTACATAACTGAATGGTACTCACCAGTTCTTAAAAGTTGAAAAAGTATGTAAAAGAAAAGAAACAATTGTGAAAAAGAGACATGTTAAGCACAAGGACAAGGTATGACTTTGACTTTGTGTTGCACAGATGAAAAAGTTAGTAAAAGAAAATAAACATATCGGTGGCTTTATTTTTACAATTCCAGCTATTCCTGCAGCTATTGGTGCTGTAGGAAGTCTTGCTGGTGGTGCTGCCGGTATTGCTAAAACAGTTTCAGAGGCTCACAAAAACAAAAACGACCTTGAAGAAATGAAACGAAGCATCTTAGCTATGGAGAAAAAGGGAAGTGGAATTAGGAAATCAAAAAACTCGAAGACAAAAATCTAAGTACGCTCTCTAATTTTGATGTTGTAGAAATTGCTAGGAAAGTGAATATAAAGAATTTTAGAAGTGTTTTTATGTGTGATGAACTTCCTAATAATCCAGTAACAAATGAGTGTGCAGTAGTCAATTTGGATGAATCACGAAACGAAGGGACACATTGGATTTGTTATTGGAAAGAATGAAACGTTTCATATATATTTGATTCTTATGGTGGGAGACCTTCGAAGGAAACAATTACATATTTGAAGAACACAAGAATATACTACAATGACAAAAGGATTCAAGATTTTGATACTGTTATTTGCGGACATTTGTGTTTTTTTTTTAATTGAGCTCTCTGATGATAAGAGTTTTAACGAAGTATTAAATATGTAGGTTTAAATTTTATGGTGAAAATGCTATAAAAATTAGTAAATAAATGTGTTTTTGGTAATGAGTCAGAAGAAGGTAGTTCTAACACAACTGACTTATCAGATGTAGGTTCTTTAGTTCGTAGTTTGAAGGAAGATATAGATAAACTGGAAATCGATTCAAATAGAAGGAACCATATTATTAAGGAATTAAACAGGAGCACTAAAAATAAAGAAAAATGTATTGATTATGTCAGAACAAATTGATATGAAAGAAAACAAAATAATTAACGTAAAGAATGAAGCTGTTCCAAAAGATACTATTAATAATAGCCAAATGGAAAGTATATGTATGAATGCACACAAGAAAGAAACAGAAAATTTGATATCAATATTGAAAAGAAGTCTTAATCATTTTAATTCTTTTAAAGTTTATTTTCAGAAAGGTGATCAGTTATATGTTACTATCAAGAAAGGATTAGGATACGCAGAAGCATATAAGTGAATTATTCATACAACTGTTATTGTTAAGACGGACGAGTGAAAATGTGAAAAAATATATAATAAATGGAGAAGGTAGAATGTTAAGAATATCAGTCATTCCCACCAAATGGTCGTTCAAAAGGAAATATTAACTCTTATAACCAGGACATTGATTTTGATATAAATATCGGAGACGGTTTTTGTTATCCTCATAACGCATATTGTCATTTGCGCTTCGAAGTTGCTCACAAAGATGATGGGACAAATTTTACTACTTACGCTTCTAACATTAAACCTGTTGATAACTTCTTTCCTCACATGTTTTCAGATATAACAATTAGGAAACACGGTGTAATTATTGAACGAATTGATCACCCAGGAATTGTTTCAACTGATATCTTTAGATATTATTATTCGCCAGATGGTGAAAAGCATTTTAAAATGTTTTTTTAGTGGTGTAAAAGTACAAAGAAAAGAAAACGAAATTATATTTCCACTTAAATTGTTATTTGGTTTCTTTCAAGATTACCAGGAAGTTTTATGGAAAGGTAGATGACAGATTTCATTTAGAAGGAACGCGAGTGATGATGATTGTTTATGCAGATGAGGCGATGCTGTAAAACGTCCAAGAAAGGTAAAATTGTGATTAAAAGGAGTTCGTTAAGAATGCCTATTGTTGTTTATCAATGAAGTTATGCATAAGAAATCAGAGGGACTTTGATAAAGAAAAGTAAAACATCGATTACGTTATGCATAAGAAATCAGAGGGACTTTGATAAAGAAAAGTAAAACATCGATTACATTTGGAACAAATCAGTGTATTGACTTTACAGGTTTAAACAGTGGACAATTCGAACTAGATTTAACCACACAATTCAACTCTAAGGAATTTGACATACATGATTTTGTATTCGTTGTATTTCAAACCAATGGTAAAGACAATCAAAACTCTGATACCTGCCTATTTGATCACTGTAACTTGGACAGTTTTTATTTAAAAAAAGTAAAAATGAGATATTTTCTCTTGAGTTTTGGAACTTAGATATTGTGAGAAGATGTATTTGAATGCATATGAAGCGAATACATCTTTCCACAGAGTTAAACGTCAGAAGAACCAAGTTATGCTTCACCCAGAGAGTTTCATTGACAAAAGTCCTATTTTTGTAATCAACACGAGTAAAGGAAAAAAAGAAACTGTTAACTTTGGAAATAATATTAAACTTTGTGGAACGCTTTCGAGTAATATGCCTTCTAATACTCATTGTTATGTTAACCTATTTGGAGACAAAACATTGATTTATGAGATGGAAAATGAAAAGGTAACTGAGAAATTTTAGATTATAAGTTGTAATTGAATTTTAAACGTTTTATGGATGATTTCATAAAACTGCATATTGATTTAATTTTTCAAACCCGTTCGGGGTTAGATTTGTATTTTTTGTACTTTTGTACTTGATCATTTAATAATTTGGTCATGGTTATTTAATCATTTTGTCTTATGGGATGTGTGTTCGACAAATTGGTTTTGTTCCCTTTATTTTGTCTAAATTTTGTGGTTGTCCAAAATTGTCCTGTACAAGTCCATATACTACTGACATCGTCCAATTCGTACTTACTAAATAAAAATCATCACTGCTGGAGAACAGTAGACACACAAATTAATTTCTCGAAGTAATGCTGTGGAGTATTTTGCAATAAAATATCAATGCAGTTCCCTCTCCGTTGGTTTCTCTAGCAGCGAGTAGCCATTTTCCTTCCATAAGGAGCCCTGGGGGCAAGTGACCCGTAGCCGTGGGGCACGTGGCCCGGAGCCGTGGGGCACGTGGCCCGGAGCCGTGGGGCACGTGACCCGGAGCCGTGAGACACGTGGCCCGGAGCCGTGGTGCACGTGACCCGGAGCCGTGGGGCACGTGGCCCGGAGCCGTGGGGCACGTGACTCGGAGCCGTGGGGCACGTGGCCCGGAGCCATGGGGCACGTGGCCCGGAGCCGTGGGGCACGTACCCCGGAGCCATGGGGCACGTGCCCCGGAGCCGTGGGGCACGTGGCCCGGAGCCGTGGGGCACGTGGCCCGAAGCCGTTGGGCACGTGGCCCGGAGCCGTGAGGCACGTGGCCCAAAGCCGTGGGGCACGTAGCCGGGGCCGTGGGGCACGTGCCCCAAAGCCGTGGCACACGTGGCCCGGAGCCGTGGGGCACGTGGCCTGGAGCCGTGGGGCGCGTGCCCCGGAGCCGTGCGGCACGTGCCCCGGAGACGTGGGGTACGTGGCCCGAAACCGTGGGGCACGTGGCCTGGAGCCGTGGGGCACGTGCTCCGGAGCCGTGGGGCACGTGCCCCGGAGCCGTGGGACACGTGGCCCAGGGCCGTGGGGCACGTGGCCCGGAGCCGTGGGGCACGTGCCCCGGAGACGTGGGGCACGTGCCCCGGAGCCGTGGGGCACGTGCCCCGGAGCCGTGGGGCACGTGCCCTGGAGCCGTGGGGCACGTGCCCCGTAGCCGTTGGGCACGTGCCCCGGAGCCATGGGGCACGTGCCCCGTAGCCGTGGGGCACGTGCCCCGGAGCTGTGGGGCACGTGGTTCAGAGCCGTGGGGCACGTGGCCCGGAGGTGTGGGGCACGTGCCCCGGAGCCGTGGGGCACGTGCCCCGGAGCCGTGGGGCACGTGGCCCTGATCCGTAGGGCACGTGGCCCGGAGCTGTGGGGCACGTGTCCCGGAGCCGTAGGGCACGTGCCCCGGAGCCGTGGGGCAGGTGGCCCGGAGCCGTGGGGCACGTGCCCCGGAGCCGTAAGGCACGTGCCCCGGAGCCGTGGGGCACGTGGCCCGGAGCCGTGGGGCACGTGGTCCGGAGCCGTGGAGCACGTGGCCCGGAGCCGTGGGGCACGTGCCCCGGAGCCGTAGGGCACGTGGCCCGGAGCCGTGGGGCACGTGCCCAGGAGCCGTGGGGAACGTGGCCCAGAGCCGTGAAGCACGTGGCCCGGAGCCGTGGGGCACGTGTCCCGGAGCCGTGGAGCACGTGCCCCGGAGCCGTGGGGCATGTGCCCCGGAGCCGTGGGGCACGTGCTCCGGAGCCGTGGGGCACGTGCCCCGGAGCCGTGGGGCACGTGGCCCGGAGCCGTGGGGCACGTGGCCCGCAGCCGTAGGGCACGTGCCCCGGAGCCGTGGGGCACGTGCCCCGGAGCCGTGGGGCACGTGCCCCGGAGCCGTGGGGCACGTGCCCCGGAGCCGTAAGGCACGTGGCCCGGAGCCGTGGGGCACGTGCCCCGGAGCCGTGGGGCACGTGGCCCGGAGCCGTAGGGCACGTGCCCCTGAGCCGAGGGGCACGTGCCCCGGAGCTGTGGGGCACGTGGCCGGGAGCCGTGGGTCACGTGCCCCGGAGCCGTGGGGCACGTGCCCCGGAGCCGTAGGGCACGTGCCCCGGAGCCGTGGGGCACGTGGCCGGGAGCCGTGGGGCACGTGCCCCGGAGCCGTGGGGCACGTGCCACGGAGCCGTGGGGCACGTGCCCCGGAGCCGTGGGGCACGTGGACCGGAGCCGTAAGGCACGTGGTCCGGAGCCGTGGGGCACGTAGCCGGGGCCGTGGGGCACGTGCCCCGGAGCCGTGGCACACGTGGCCCGGAGCCGTGGGGCACGTGGCCTGGAGCCGTGGGGCGCGTGCCCCGGAGCCGTGGGGCACGTGCCCCGGAGACGTGGGGTACGTGGCCCGAAACCGTGGGGCACGTGGCCTGGAGCCGTGGGGCACGTGCTCCGGAGCCGTGGGGCACGTGCCCCGGAGCCGTGGGACACGTGGCCCAGGGCCGTGGGGCACGTGGCCCGGAGCCGTGGGGCACGTGCCCCGGAGACGTGGGGCACGTGCCCCGGAGCCGTGGGGCACGTGCCCCGGAGCCGTGGGGCACGTGCCCTGGAGCCGTGGGGCACGTGCCCCGTAGCCGTTGGGCACGTGCCCCGGAGCCATGGGGCACGTGCCCCGTAGCCGTGGGGCACGTGCCCCGGAGCTGTGGGGCACGTGGTTCAGAGCCGTGGGGCACGTGGCCCGCAGCCGTAGGGCACGTGCCCCGGAGCCGTGGGGCACGTGCCCCGGAGCCGTGGGGCACGTGCCCCGGAGCCGTGGGGCACGTGCCCCGGAGCCGTGGGGCACGTGGCCCGGAGCCGTGGGGCACGTGCCCCGGAGCCGTGGGGCACGTGGCCCGGAGCCGTAGGGCACGTGCCCCTGAGCCGAGGGGCACGTGCCCCGGAGCTGTGGGGCACGTGGCCGGGAGCCGTGGGTCACGTGCCCCGGAGCCGTGGGGCACGTGCCCCGGAGCCGTAGGGCACGTGCCCCGGAGCCGTGGGGCACGTGCCCCGGAGCCGTGGGGCACGTGCCCCGGAGCCGTGGGGCACGTGCCCCGGAGCCGTGGGGCACGTGGCCCGGAGCCGTGGGGCACGTGCCCCGGAGCCGTGGGGCACGTGGCCCGGAGCCGTAGGGCACGTGCCCCTGAGCCGAGGGGCACCTGCCCCGGAGCTGTGGGGCACGTGGCCGGGAGCCGTGGGTCACGTGCCCCGGAGCCGTGGGGCACGTGCCCCGGAGCCGTGGGGCACGTGCCCCTGAGTCGTGGGGCACGTGGCCGGGAGCCGTGGGGCACGTGCCCCGGAGCCGTGGGGCACGTGCCCCCGGAGCCGTAGGGCACGTGGCCCGGAGCCGTTGGGCACGTGCCCCGGAGCCGTGGGGCACGTGGCCAGGAGCCGTGGGGCACGTGCCCCGGAGCCGTGGGGCACGTGCCCCGGAGCCGTGGGGCACGTGCCCCGGAACCGTGGGGCACGTGCCCCGGAGCCGTGAGACACGTGGCCCGGAGCCGTGGGGCACGTGCCCCGGAGCGTAGGGCACGTGCCCGGGAGCCGTGGGGCACGTGCCCCGGAACCGTGGGGCATGTGCCACGGAGCCGTTGGGCACGTGGCCCGGAGCCGTGGGGCACATGGCCCGGAGCCGTAAGGCACGTGCCCCGGAGCCGTGGGGCACGTGCCCCGGAGCTGTGGGGCACGTGGCCGTGAGCCGTTGGTCACGTGCCCCGGAGGCGTGGGGCACATGCCCCGGAGCCGTGGGGCACGTGGCACGGAGCCGTGGGGCACGTGGCCCGGAGCCGTGGGGCACGTGGCCTGGAGCCGTGGGGCACGTGCCCCGGAGCCGTGGGGCACGTGCCCCGGAGCCGTGGGGCACGTGGACCGGAGCCGTGGGGCACGTGCTCCGGAGCCGTGCGGCACGTGCCCCGGAGCCGTGGGGCACGTGCCCCGGAGCCGTGGGGCAGGTGCCCCGGACCCGTGGGGCACGTGCCCCGGAGCCGTGGGGCACGTGGCCCGGAGCCGTGGGGCACGTGAACCGGAGCCGTGGGGCACGTGCCCCGGAGCTGTGGGGCACGTGCCCCGGAGCCGTGGGTCACGTGCCCCGGAGCCGTGGGGCACATGTCCCGGAGCCGTGGGGCACGTGGCCCGGAGCCGTGGGGCACGTGGTCCGGAGCCGTGGGGCACGTGCCCCGGAGCCGTGGGGCACTTGCCCCGGAGCCGTGGGGCACGTGCCCCGGAGCCGTGGGGCACGTGGCCCGGAGCCGTGGGGCACGAGGTCCGGAGCCGTGGGGCACGTGCGCCGGAGCCGTGGGGCACGTGCCCCGGAACCGTGGGGCACGTGCCCCGGAGCCGTGGGGCACGTGGCCCAGAGCCGTGGGCCACGTGCCCCGGAGCCGTGGGGCACGTGCCCGGGTGCCGTGGGGCACGTGCCCCGGAACCGTGGGGCACGTGCCCCGGAGCTGTGGGGCACGTGGCCGTGAGCCGTTGGTCACGTGCCCCGGAGCCGTGAAGCACGTGCCCCGGAGCCGTGGGGCACGTGGCCCGGAGCCGTGGAGCACGTGGCCCGGAGCCGTTGGGCACGTGGCCCGGAGCCGTGGGGCACGTGCCCCGGAGCCGTGGGGCTCGTGGCCCGGAGCCGTGGGGCACGTGAACCGGGGCCGTGGGGCACGTGCCCCGGAGCTGTGGGGCACGTGGCCGTGAGCCGTTGGTCACGTGCCCCGGAGGCGTGGGGCACATGCCCCGGAGCCGTGGGGCACGTGGCACGGAGCCGTGGGGCACGTGGCCCGGAGCCGTGGGGCACGTGGCCTGGAGCCGTGGGGCACGTGCCCCGGAGCCGTGGGGCACGTGCCCCGGAGCCGTGGGGCACGTGGCCCGGAGCCGTGGGGCACGTGGCCCGGAGCCGTGGGGCACGTGCCCCGGAGCCGTGGGGCACGTGCCCGGGAGCCGTGGGGCACGTGCCCCGGAACCGTGGGGCACGTGCCCAGGAACCGTGGGGCACGTGCCCCGGAGCCGTTGGGCACGTGGCCCGGAGCCGTGGGGCACGTGGCCCGGAGCCGTGGGGCACGTGCCCCGGAGCCGTGGGGCACGTGCCCCGGAGCTGTGGGGCACGTGGCCGGGAGCCGTGGGTCACGTGCCCCGGAGCCGTGGGGCACATGCCCCGGAGCCGTGGGGTACGTGCCCCGGAGCCGTGGGGCACGTGCCCCGGAGCCGTGGGGCACGTGGCTCGGAGCCGTGGGGCACGTGGCCCGGAGCCGTGGGGCACGTGCCCCGGAGCCGTGGGGCACGTGCCCTGGAGCCGTGGGGCAAGTGCCTCGTAGCCGTTGGGCACGTGCCCCGGAGCCGTGGGGCACGTGCCCCGGAGCCGTGGGGCACGTGGTTCGGAGCCGTGGGGCACGTGGCCCGGAGGCGTGGGGCACGTGCCCCGGAGCCGTGGGGCACGTGCCCCGGAGCCGTGGGGCACGTGGCCCTGATCCGTAGGGCACGTGGCCCGGATCTGTGGGGCACGTGCCCCGGAGCCGTAGGGCACGTGCCCCGGAGCCGTGGGGCACGTGGCCCGGAGCCGTGGGGCACGTGCCTCGGAGCCGTAAGGCACGTGCCCCGGAGCCGTGGGGCACGTGGCCCGGAGCCGTGGGGCACTTGGCCCGGAGCCGTGGAGCACGTGGCCCGGAGCCGTGGGGCACGTGCCCCGAAGCCGTAGGGCACGTGGCCCGGAGCCGTGGGGAACGTGCCCAGGAGCCGTGGGGCACGTGGCCCAGAGCCGTGGGGCACGTGGCCCGGAGCCGTAGGGCAAGTGCCCCGGAGCCGTGGGGCACGTGCCCCGGAGCCGTGGGGCACGTGCACCGGAGCTGTGGGGCACGTGCCCCGGAGCCGTGGGGCACGTGGCCCGGAGCCGTGGTGCACGTGCCCCGGAGCCGTGGGGCACATGGCCCGGAGCCGTGGGGAACGTGGCCCGGAGCCGTAGGGCACGTGCCCCGTAGCCGTTAGCAACGTGCCCTGGAGCCGTGGGGCACGTGCCCCGTAGCCGTGGGGCACGTGGCCCGGAGCCGTGGGGCACGTGCCCCGGAACCGTGGGGCACGTGCCCCGGAGCCGTTAGCAACGTGCCCTGGAGCCGTGGGGCACGTGCCCCGTAGCCGTGGGGCACGTGCCCCGGAGCCGTGGGGCACGTTCCCCGGAGCCGTGGGGCACGTGGCTCAGAGCCGTGGGGCACGTGGCCCGGAGCCGTGGGGCACGTGCCCCGGAGCCGTGGGGCACGTGCCCCGGAGCCGTGGGGCACGTGCCCCGTAGCCGTTAGCAACGTGCCCTGGAGCCGTGGGGCACGTGACCCGTAGCCGTGGGGCACGTGGCCCGGAGCCGTGGGGCACGTGCCCCGGAACCGTGGGGCACGTGCCCCGGGGCCGTTAGCAACGTGCCCTGGAGCCGTGGGGCACGTGCCCCGGAGCCGTAGGGCGCGTGGCCCGGAGCCGTGGGGCACTTGCCCAGGAGCCGTGGGGCACGTGGCCCAGAGCCGTGGGGCACGTGGCCCGGAGCCGTGGGGCACGTGCCCCGGAGCCGTGGGGCACGTGCCCCGGAGCCGTGGGGCACGTGCTCCGGAGCCGTGGGGCACGTGCCACGGAACCGTGGGGCACGAGGCCCGGAGCCGTGCGGCACGTGCCCCGGAGCCGTGGGGCACGTGCCCCGGAGCCGTGGGGCACGTGGCCCGGAGCCGTAGGGGAAGTGGCCCGGAGCCGTGGGGCACGTGCCCCGGAGCCGTGGGGCACGTGTTCCGGAGCCGTGGGGCACGTGCCCCGTAGCCGTGGGGCACGTGGCCCGGAGCCGTGGGGTACGTGCCCCGGAGCCGTGAGGCACGTGCCCCGGAGCCGTGGGGCACGTGGCTCGGAGCCGTGGGGCACGTGGCCCTGAGCCGTGGGGCACGTGCCCCGGAGCCGTGGGGCACGTGCCCTGGAGCCGTGGGGCACGTGCCCCGTAGGCCGTTGGGCACGTGCCCCGGAGCCGTGGGGCACGTGCCCCGGAGCCGTGGGGCACGTGGTTCGGAGCCGTGGGGCACGTGGCCCGGAGGCGTGGGGCACGTGCCCCGGAGCCGTGGGGCACGTGCCCCGGAGCCGTGGGGCACGTGGCCCTTATCCGTAAGGCACGTGGCCCGGATCTGTGGGGCACGTGCCCCGGAGCCGTAGGGCACGTGCCCCGGAGCCGTGGGGCACGTGGCCCGGAGCCGTGGGGCACGTGCCCCGGAGCCGTGAGGCACGTGCCCCGGAGCCGTGGGGCACGTGGCCCGGAGCCGTGGGGCACTTGGCCCGGAGCCGTGGAGCACGTGGCCCGGAGCCGTGGGGCACGTGCCCCGGAGCCGTAGGGCACGATGCCCGGAGCCGTGGGGCACGTGGCCCAGAGCCGTGGGGCACGTGGCCCAGAGCCGTTGGGCACGTGGCCCCGTGCCGTGGGGAACGTGCCCCGGAGCTGTGGGGCACGTGCCCCGGAGCCGTGGGGCACGTGCTCCGGAGCCGTGGGGCACGTGCCCCGAAACCGTGGGGCACGTGGCCCGGAGCCGTGGGGCACGTGCCCCGGAGCCGTGGGGCACGTGCCCCGGAGCCGTGGTGCACGTGCCCCGGAGCCGTGGGGCACGTGCCCCGGAACCGTGGGGCACGTGCCCCGGAGCCGTGGGGCACGTGCCCCGGAGCCGTAGGGCACGTGGACCGGAGCCGTGGGGCACGTGGTCCGGAGCCCTAGGGCACGTGCCCCGGAGCCGTGGGGCACGTGCCCCGGAGCCGTGGGGCACGTGCCCCGGAGCCGTGGGGCACGTGCCCCGGAGCCGTGGGGCACGTGCCCCGGAGCCGTGGGGCACGTGCCCCGGAGCCTTGCGGCACGTGGCCCGGAGCCGTGGGGCACGTGGTCCGGAGCCGTGGGGCACGTGCCCCGGAGCCGTGGGGCACGTGTCCCGGAACTGTGGGGCACGTGCCCCGGAGCCGTGGGGCACGTGGCCCGGAGCCGTGGGTCACGGGCCCCGGAGCCGTGGGGCACGTGCCCCGGAGCCGTGGGGCACGTGGCCCGGAGCCGTGGGGCACGTGGCCCGGAGCCTTGGGGCACGTGGCCCGGAGCCGTGGGGCACGTGGCCCGGAGCCGTGGGGAACGTGCCCCGGAGCCGTGGGGCACGTGGCCCGGAGACGTGGGGCACGTGCCCCGGAGCCGTGGGGCACGTGCCCCGGAGCCGTGGGGCACGTGCCCCGGAGCCGTGGGAACGTGCCCCGGAGCCGTGGGGCACGTGCCCCGGAGCCGTGGGACACGTGCCCCGGAGCCGTGGGGCACGTGGCCCGGAGCCGTAAGGCACGTGCCCCGGAGCCGTGGGGCACGTGGCTTGGAGCCGTGGGGCACGTGGCTCGGAGCCGTGGGGCACGTGGCCCGGAGCCGTGGGGCACGTGTCCCTGAGCCGTGGGGCACGTGCCCTGGAGCCGTGGGGAACGTGCCCCGTAGCCGTGGGGCACGTGCCCCGGAGCCGTAAAGCACGTGCCCCGGAGCCGTGGGGCACGTGCCCCGGAGCCGTGGGGCACGTGCCACGGAGCCGTGGGGCACGTGGTTCGGAGCCGTGGGGCACGTGGCCCGGAGGCGTGGAGCACGTGCCCCAGAGCCGTGGGGCACGTGCCCCGGAGCCGTGGGGCACGCGGCCCTGATCCGTAGGGCACGTGGCCCGGAGCCGTGGGGCACGTGCCCCGGAGCGGTAAGGCACGTGCCCCGGAGCCGTGGGGCATGTGGTCCGGAGCCGTAGGGCACGTGGCCCGGAGCCGTGGAGCACGTGGCCCGGAGCCGTGGGGCACGTGCCCCGGAGCCGTAGGGCACGTGGCCCGGAGCCGTGGGGGCACGTGCCCAAGAGCCGTGGGGCACGTGGCCCAGAGCCGTGGGGCACGTGGCCCGGGAGCCGTGGGGCACGTGCCCCGGAGCCATGGGGCACGTGCCCCGGAGCCGTGGGGCACGTGCTCCGGAGCCGTGGGGCACGTGCCCCGGAACCGTGGGGCACAAGGCCCGGAGCCGTGCGGCACGTGCCCCGGAGCCGTGGGGCACGTGCCCCGGAGCCGTGGGGCACGTGGCCCGAAGCCGTGGGGCACGTGGCCCGGAGCCGTAGGGGAACGTGGCCCGGAGCCGTGGGGCACGTGCCCCGGAGCCGTGGGGCACGTGCCCCGGAGCCGTGGGGCACGTGCCCCGGAGCCGTGGGGCACGTGGTTCGGAGCCGTGGGGCACGTGGC
Source organism: Gryllus longicercus (assembly GCA_038098605.1). Classification (NCBI taxonomy): domain Eukaryota; kingdom Metazoa; phylum Arthropoda; class Insecta; order Orthoptera; family Gryllidae; genus Gryllus; species Gryllus longicercus. The sequence continues at coordinate 25,722 of JAZDUA010001033.1, read as the reverse complement.
CCGGAGGCGTGGGGCACGTGCCCCGGAGCCGTGGGGCACGTGCCCCGGAGCCGTGGGGCACGTGCCCCGGAGCCGTGGGGCACGTGGCCCTGATCCGTAGGGCACGTGGCCCGGATCTGTGGGGCACGTGCCCCGAAACCGTAGGGCACGTGCCCCGGAGCCGTGGGGCACGTGGCCCGGAGCCGTGGGGCACGTGCCCCGGATCCGTAGGGCACGTGGCCCGGAGCCGTGGGGAACGTGCCCAGGAGCCGTGGGGCACGTGGCCCAGAGCCGTGGGGCACGTGGCCCGGAGCCGTAGGGCACGTGCCCCGGAGCCGTGGGGCACGTGCCCCGGAGCCGTGGGGCACGTGCTCCGGAGCTGTGGGGCACGTGCCCCGGAGCCGTGGGGCACGTGGCCCGGAGCCGTGGTGCCTGTGCCCCGGAGCCGTGGGGCACATGGCCCGGAGCCGTGGGGAACGTGGCCCGGAGCCGTAGGGCACGTGCCCCGTAGCCGTTAGCAACGTGCCCTGGAGCCGTGGGGCACGTGCCCCGTAGCCGTGGGGCACGTGGCCCGGAGCCGTGGGGCACGTGCCCCGGAACCGCGGGGCACGTGCCCCGGAGCCGTTAGCAACGTGCCCTGGAGCCGTGGGGCACGTGCCCCGTAGCCGTGGGGCACGTGCCCCGGAGCCGTGGGGCACGTTCCCCCGGAGCCGTGGGGCACGTGGCTCAGAGCCGTGGGGCACGTGGCCCGGAGCCGTGGGGCACGTGCCCCGGAGCCGTGGGGCACGTGCCCCGGAGCCGTGGGGCACGTGCCCTGTAGCCGTTAGCAACGTGCCCTGGAGCCGTGGGGCACGTGCCCCGTAGCCGCGGGGCACGTGGCCCGGAGCCGTGGGGCACGTGCCCCGGAACCGTGGGGCACGTGCCCCGGAGCCGTTAGCAACGTGCCCTGGAGCCGTGGGGCACGTGCCCCGGAGCCGTAGGGCGCGTGGCCCGGAGCCGTGGGGCACGTGCCCAGGAGCCGTGGGGCACGTGGCCCAGAGCCGTGGGGCACGTGGCCCGGAGCCGTGGGGCACGTGCCCCGGAGCCGTGGGGCACGTGCCCCGGAGCCGTAGGGCACGTGGCCCTGATCCGTAGGGCACGTGGCCCGGATCTGTGGGGCACGTGCCCCGGAGCCGTAGGGCACGTGCCACGGAACCGTGGGGCACGAGGCCCGGAGCCGTGCGGCACGTGCCCCGGAGCCGTGGGGCACGTGCCCCGGAGCCGTGGGGCACGTGGCCCGGAGCCGTAGGGGAAGTGGCCCGGAGCCGTGGGGCACGTGCCCCGGAGCCGTGGGGCACGTGTTCCGGAGCCGTGGGGCACGTGCCCCGTAGCCGTGGGGCACGTGGCCCGGAGCCGTGGGGTACGTGCCCCGGAGCCGTGGTGCACGTGCCCCGGAGGCGTGGGGCACGTGGCTCGGAGCCGTGGGGCACGTGGCCCTGAGCCGTGGGGCACGTGCCCCGGAGCCGTGGGGCACGTGCCCTGGAGCCGTGGGGCACGTGCCCCGTAGCCGTTGGGCACGTGCCCCGGAGCAATGGGGCACGTGCCCCGGAGCCGTGGGGCACGTGGTTCGGAGCCGTGGGGCACGTGGCCCGGAGGCGTGGGGCACGTGCCCCGGAGCCGTGGGGCACGTGCCCCGGAGCCGTGGGGCACGTGGCCCTGATCCGTAAGGCACGTGGCCCGGATCTGTGGGGCACGTGCCCCGTAGCCGTAGGGCACGTGCCCCGGAGCCGTGGGGCACGTGCCCCGGAGCCGTGAGGCACGTGCCCCGGAGCCGTGGGGCACGTGGCCCGGAGCCGTGGGGCACTTGGTTCGGAGCCGTGGAGCACGTGGCCCGGAGCCGTGGGGCACGTGCCCCGGAGCCGTAGGGCACGATGCCCGGAGCCGAGGGGCACGTGGCCCAGAGCCGTGGGGCACGTGGCCCAGAGCCGTTGGGCACGTGGCCCGGAGACGTGGGGCACGTGCCCCGGAGCCGTGGGGCACGTGCCCCGGAGCCGTGGGGCACGTGCCCCGGAGCCGTGGGGCACGTGCCCCGGAGCCGTGGGGCACGTGCCCCGGAGCCGTGGGGCACGTGCCCCGGAGCCTTGCGGCACGTGGCCCGGAGCCGTGGGGCACGTGGTCCGGAGCCGTGGGGCACGTGCCCCGGAGCCGTGGGGCACGTGTCCCGGAACTGTGGGGCACGTGCCCCGGAGCCGTGGGGCACGTGGCCCGGAGCCGTGGGTCACGGGCCCCGGAGCCGTGGGGCACGTGCCCCGGAGCCGTGGGGCACGTGGCCCGGAGCCGTGGGGCACGTGGCCCGGAGCCTTGGGGCACGTGGCCCGGAGCCGTGGGGCACGTGGCCCGGAGCCGTGGGGAACGTGCCCCGGAGCCGTGGGGCACGTGGCCCGGAGACGTGGGGCACGTGCCCCGGAGCCGTGGGGCACGTGCCCCGGAGCCGTGGGGCACGTGCCCCGGAGCCGTGGGAACGTGCCCCGGAGCCGTGGGGCACGTGCCCCGGAGCCGTGGGACACGTGCCCCGGAGCCGTGGGGCACGTGGCCCGGAGCCGTAAGGCACGTGCCCCGGAGCCGTGGGGCACGTGGCTTGGAGCCGTGGGGCACGTGGCTCGGAGCCGTGGGGCACGTGGCCCGGAGCCGTGGGGCACGTGTCCCTGAGCCGTGGGGCACGTGCCCTGGAGCCGTGGGGAACGTGCCCCGTAGCCGTGGGGCACGTGCCCCGGAGCCGTAAAGCACGTGCCCCGGAGCCGTGGGGCACGTGCCCCGGAGCCGTGGGGCACGTGCCACGGAGCCGTGGGGCACGTGGTTCGGAGCCGTGGGGCACGTGGCCCGGAGGCGTGGAGCACGTGCCCCAGAGCCGTGGGGCACGTGCCCCGGAGCCGTGGGGCACGCGGCCCTGATCCGTAGGGCACGTGGCCCGGAGCCGTGGGGCACGTGCCCCGGAGCGGTAAGGCACGTGCCCCGGAGCCGTGGGGCATGTGGTCCGGAGCCGTAGGGCACGTGGCCCGGAGCCGTGGAGCACGTGGCCCGGAGCCGTGGGGCACGTGCCCAAGAGCCGTGGGGCACGTGGCCCAGAGCCGTGGGGCACGTGGCCCGGAGCCGTGGGGCACGTGCCCCGGAGCCATGGGGCACGTGCCCCGGAGCCGTGGGGCACGTGCTCCGGAGCCGTGGGGCACGTGCCCCGGAACCGTGGGGCACAAGGCCCGGAGCCGTGCGGCACGTGCCCCGGAGCCGTGGGGCACGTGCCCCGGAGCCGTAGGGCACGTGGCCCTGATCCGTAGGGCACGTGGCCCGGATCTGTGGGGCACGTGCCCCGGAGCCGTAGGGCACGTGCCACGGAACCGTGGGGCACGAGGCCCGGAGCCGTGCGGCACGTGCCCCGGAGCCGTGGGGCACGTGCCCCGGAGCCGTGGGGCACGTGGCCCGGAGCCGTAGGGGAAGTGGCCCGGAGCCGTGGGGCACGTGCCCCGGAGCCGTGGGGCACGTGTTCCGGAGCCGTGGGGCACGTGCCCCGTAGCCGTGGGGCACGTGGCCCGGAGCCGTGGGGTACGTGCCCCGGAGCCGTGGTGCACGTGCCCCGGAGGCGTGGGGCACGTGGCTCGGAGCCGTGGGGCACGTGGCCCTGAGCCGTGGGGCACGTGCCCCGGAGCCGTGGGGCACGTGCCCTGGAGCCGTGGGGCACGTGCCCCGTAGCCGTTGGGCACGTGCCCCGGAGCAATGGGGCACGTGCCCCGGAGCCGTGGGGCACGTGGTTCGGAGCCGTGGGGCACGTGGCCCGGAGGCGTGGGGCACGTGCCCCGGAGCCGTGGGGCACGTGCCCCGGAGCCGTGGGGCACGTGGCCCTGATCCGTAAGGCACGTGGCCCGGATCTGTGGGGCACGTGCCCCGTAGCCGTAGGGCACGTGCCCCGGAGCCGTGGGGCACGTGCCCCGGAGCCGTGTGGCACGTGCCCCGGAGCCGTGGGGCACGTGGCCCGGAGCCGTGGGGCACTTGGTTCGGAGCCGTGGAGCACGTGGCCCGGAGCCGTGGGGCACGTGCCCCGGAGCCGTAGGGCACGATGCCCGGAGCCGTGGGGCACGTGGCCCAGAGCCGTGGGGCACGTGGCCCAGAGCCGTTGGGCACGTGGCCCGGAGCCGTGGGGCACGTGCCCCGGAGCCGTGGGGCACGTGCCCCGGAGCCGTGGGGCACGTGCCCCGGAGCCGTGGGGCACGTGCCCCGGAGCCGTGGGGCACGTGCCCCGGAGCCGTGGGGCACGTGCCCCGGAGCCTTGCGGCACGTGGCCCGGAGCCGTGGGGCACGTGGTCCGGAGCCGTGGGGCACGTGCCCCGGAGCCGTGGGGCACGTGTCCCGGAACTGTGGGGCACGTGCCCCGGAGCCGTGGGGCACGTGGCCCGGAGCCGTGGGTCACGGGCCCCGGAGCCGTGGGGCACGTGCCCCGGAGCCGTGGGGCACGTGGCCCGGAGCCGTGGGGCACGTGGCCCGGAGCCTTGGGGCACGTGGCCCGGAGCCGTGGGGCACGTGGCCCGGAGCCGTGGGGAACGTGCCCCGGAGCCGTGGGGCACGTGGCCCGGAGACGTGGGGCACGTGCCCCGGAGCCGTGGGGCACGTGCCCCGGAGCCGTGGGGCACGTGCCCCGGAGCCGTGGGAACGTGCCCCGGAGCCGTGGGGCACGTGCCCCGGAGCCGTGGGACACGTGCCCCGGAGCCGTGGGGCACGTGGCCGGAGCCGTAAGGCACGTGCCCCGGAGCCGTGGGGCACGTGGCTTGGAGCCGTGGGGCACGTGGCTCGGAGCCGTGGGGCACGTGGCCCGGAGCCGTGGGGCACGTGTCCCTGAGCCGTGGGGCACGTGCCCTGGAGCCGTGGGGAACGTGCCCCGTAGCCGTGGGGCACGTGCCCCGGAGCCGTAAAGCACGTGCCCCGGAGCCGTGGGGCACGTGCCCCGGAGCCGTGGGGCACGTGCCACGGAGCCGTGGGGCACGTGGTTCGGAGCCGTGGGGCACGTGGCCCGGAGGCGTGGAGCACGTGCCCCAGAGCCGTGGGGCACGTGCCCCGGAGCCGTGGGGCACGCGGCCCTGATCCGTAGGGCACGTGGCCCGGAGCCGTGGGGCACGTGCCCCGGAGCGGTAAGGCACGTGCCCCGGAGCCGTGGGGCATGTGGTCCGGAGCCGTAGGGCACGTGGCCCGGAGCCGTGGAGCACGTGGCCCGGAGCCGTGGGGCACGTGGCCCGGAGCCGTAGGGGAAGTGGCCCGGAGCCGTGGGGCACGTGCCCCGAGCCGTGGGGCACGTGTTCCGGAGCCGTGGGGCACGTGCCCCGTAGCCGTGGGGCACGTGGCCCGGAGCCGTGGGGTACGTGCCCCGGAGCCGTGGTGCACGTGCCCCGGAGGCGTGGGGCACGTGGCTCGGAGCCGTGGGGCACGTGGCCCTGAGCCGTGGGGCACGTGCCCCGGAGCCGTGGGGCACGTGCCCTGGAGCCGTGGGGCACGTGCCCCGTAGCCGTTGGGCACGTGCCCCGGAGCAATGGGGCACGTGCCCCGGAGCCGTGGGGCACGTGGTTCGGAGCCGTGGGGCACGTGGCCCGGAGGCGTGGGGCACGTGCCCCGGAGCCGTGGGGCACGTGCCCCGGAGGCGTGGGGCACGTGGCCCTGATCCGTAAGGCACGTGGCCCGGATCTGTGGGGCACGTGCCCCGTAGCCGTAGGGCACGTGCCCCGGAGCCGTGGGCACGTGCCCCGGAGCCGTGTGGCACGTGCCCCGGAGCCGTGGGGCACGTGGCCCGGAGCCGTGGGGCACTTGGTTCGGAGCCGTGGAGCACGTGGCCCGGAGCCGTGGGGCACGTGCCCCGGAGCCGTAGGGCACGATGCCCGGAGCCGTGGGGCACGTGGCCCAGAGCCGTGGGGCACGTGGCCCAGAGCCGTTGGGCACGTGGCCCGGAGCCGTGGGGCACGTGCCCCGGAGCCGTGGGGCACGTGCCCCGGAGCCGTGGGGCACGTGCCCCGGAGCCGTGGGGCACGTGCCCCGGAGCCGTGGGGCACGTGCCCCGGAGCCGTGGGGCACGTGCCCGGAGCCTTGCGGCACGTGGCCCGGAGCCGTGGGGCACGTGGTCCGGAGCCGTGGGGCACGTGCCCCGGAGCCGTGGGGCACGTGTCCCGGAACTGTGGGGCACGTGCCCCGGAGCCGTGGGGCACGTGGCCCGGAGCCGTGGGTCACGGGCCCCGGAGCCGTGGGGCACGTGCCCCGGAGCCGTGGGGCACGTGGCCCGGAGCCGTGGGGCACGTGGCCCGGAGCCTTGGGGCACGTGGCCCGGAGCCGTGGGGCACGTGGCCCGGAGCCGTGGGGAACGTGCCCCGGAGCCGTGGGGCACGTGGCCCGGAGACGTGGGGCACGTGCCCCGGAGCCGTGGGGCACGTGCCCCGGAGCCGTGGGGCACGTGCCCCGGAGCCGTGGGAACGTGCCCCGGAGCCGTGGGGCACGTGGCCCCGAGCCGTGGACACGTGCCCGGAGCCGTGGGGCACGTGGCCTCGGAGCCGTAGGCACGTGCCCCGGAGCCGTGGGGCACGTGGCTGGAGCCGTGGGGCACGTGGCTCGGAGCCGTGGGGGGGCACGTGGCCCGGAGCCGTGGGGCACGTGTCCCTGAGCCGTGGGGCACGTGCCCTGGAGCCGTGGGGAACGTGCCCCGTAGCCGTGGGGCACGTGCCCCGGAGCCGTAAAGCACGTGCCCCGGAGCCGTGGGGCACGTGCCCCGGAGCCGTGGGGCACGTGCCACGGAGCCGTGGGGCACGTGGTTCGGAGCCGTGGGGCACGTGGCCCGGAGGCGTGGAGCACGTGCCCCAGAGCCGTGGGGCACGTGCCCCGGAGCCGTGGGGCACGCGGCCCTGATCCGTAGGGCACGTGGCCCGGAGCCGTGGGGCATGTGGTCCGGAGCCGTAGGGCACGTGGCCCGGAGCCGTGGAGCACGTGGCCCGGAGCCGTGGGGCACGTGCCCCGGAGCCGTAGGGCAACGTGGCCCGGAGCCGTGGGGCACGTGCCCAAGAGCCGTGGGGCACGTGGCCCAGAGCCGTGGGGCACGTGGCCCGGAGCCGTGGGGCACGTGCCCCCGGAGCCATGGGGCACGTGCCCCGGAGCCGTGGGGCACGTGCTCCGGAGCCGTGGGGCACGTGCCCCGGAACCTGGGGCACAAGGCCCGGAGCCGTGCGGCACGTGCCCCGGAGCCGTGGGGCACGTGCCCCGGAGCCGTAGGGCACGTGGCCCTGATCCGTAGGGCACGTGGCCCGGATCTGTGGGGCACGTGCCCCGGAGCCGTAGGGCACGTGCACGGAACCGTGGGGCACGAGGCCCGGAGCCGTGCGGCACGTGCCCCGGAGCCGTGGGGCACGTGCCCCGGAGCCGTGGGGCACGTGGCCCGGAGCCGTAGGGGAAGTGGCCCGGAGCCGTGGGGCACGTGCCCCGGAGCCGTGGGGCACGTGTTCCGGAGCCGTGGGGCACGTGCCCCGTAGCCGTGGGGCACGTGGCCCGGAGCCGTGGGGTACGTGCCCCGGAGCCGTGGTGCACGTGCCCCGGAGGCGTGGGGCACGTGGCTCGGAGCCGTGGGGGCACGTGGCCCTGAGCCGTGGGGCACGTGGCCCTGAGCCGTGGGGCACGTGCCCTGGAGCCGTGGGGCACGTGCCCCGTAGCCGTTGGGCACGTGCCCCGGAGCAATGGGGCACGTGCCCCGGAGCCGTGGGGCACGTGGTTCGGAGCCGTGGGGCACGTGGCCCGGAGGCGTGGGGCACGTGCCCCGGAGCCGTGGGGCACGTGCCCCGGAGCCGTGGGGGCACGTGGCCCTGATCCGTAAGGCACGAGGCCCGGATCTGTGGGGCACGTGCCCCGTAGCCGTAGGGCACGTGCCCCGGAGCCGTGGGGCACGTGCCCCGGAGCCGTGAGGCACGTGCCCCGGAGCCGTGGGGCACGTGGCCCGGAGCCGTGGGGCACTTGGTTCGGAGCCGTGGAGCACGTGGCCCGGAGCCGTGGGGGCACGTGCCCCGGAGCCGTAGGGCACGATGCCCGGAGCCGTGGGGCACGTGGCCCAGAGCCGTGGGGCACGTGGCCCAGAGCCGTTGGGCACGTGGCCCGGAGCCGTGGGGCACGTGCCCCGAGCCGTGGGGGCACGTGCCCCGGAGCCGTGGGGCACGTGCTCCGGAGCCGTGGGGCACGTGCCCCGAAACCGTGGGGCACGTGGCCCGGAGCCGTGGGGCACGTGCCCCGGAGCCGTGGGGCACGTGCCCCGGAGCCGTGGTGCACGTGCCCGGAGCCGTGGGGCACGTGCCCCGGAGCCGTAGGGCACGTGGACCGGAGCCGTGGGGCACGTGGTCCGGAGCCCTAGGGCACGTGCCCCGGAGCCGTGGGGCACGTGCCCCGGAGCCGTGGGGCACGTGCCCCGGAGCCGTGGGGCACGTGCCCCGGAGCCGTGGGGCACGTGCCCTGGAGCCATGGGGCACGTGGCCCGGAGTTGTTGGGCACGTGCCCCGGAGCCGTGGGGCACGTGCCCCGGAGCCGTGGGCACGTGGCCCGGAGTTGTGGGGCACGTGGTCCGGAGCCGTGGGGGCACGTGCCCCGGAGCCGTGGGGCACGTGCCCCGGAGCCGTGGGGCACGTGCCCCGGAGCCGTGGGGCACGTGCCCGGGAGCCGTGGAGCACGTGCACCGGAGCCGTGGGGGCACGTGCTCCGGAGCCGTGGGGCACGTGCCCCGGAGCCGTAGGGCACGTGGACCGGAGCCGTGGGGCACGTGATCCGGAGCCGTGGGGCACGTGCCCCGGAGCCGTGGGGCACGAGCCCCGGAGCCGTGGGGGCACGTGCCCCGGAGCCTTGGGGCACGTGGCCCGGAGCCGTGGGGCACGTGGTCCGGAGCCGTGGGGCACGTGCCCCGAGCCGTGGGGCACGTGTCCCGGAACTGTGGGGCACGTGCCCCGGAGCCGTGGGGCACGTGGCCCGGAGCCGTGGGTCACGGGCCCCGGAGCCGTGGGGCACGTGCCCCGGAGCCGTGGGGCACGTGGCCCGGAGCCGTGGGGCACGTGGCCCGGAGCCTTGGGGCACGTGGCCCGGAGCCGTGGGGCACGTGGCCCGGAGCCGTGGGGCACGTGCCCCGGAAGCCGTGGGGCACGTGGTTCGGAGCCGTGGGGCACGTGGCCCGGAGGCGTGGGGGCACGTGCCCCGGAGCCGTGGGGCACGTGCCCCGGAGCCGTGGGGCACGTGGCCCGGATCTGTGGGGCACGTGCCCCGGAGCCGTAGGGCACGTGCCCCGGAGCCGTAGGGCCACGTGGCCCGGAGCCGTGAGGAACGTGCCCCGGAGCCGTAAGGCACGTGCCCCGGAGCCGTGGGGCACGTGGCCCGGAGCCGTGGGGCACTTGGCCCGGAGCCGTGGAGCACGTGGCCCGGAGCCGTGGGGCACGTGCCCCGGAGCCGTAGGGCACGTGGCCCGGAGCCGTGGGTCTCGTGCCCAGGAGCCGTGGGGCACGTGGCCCAGAGCCGTGGGGCACGTGGCCCGGAGCCGTGGGGCACGTGCCCCGGAGCCGTGGGGCACGTGCCCCGGAGCCGTGGGGCTCGTGCTCCGGAGCCGTGGGGCACGTGCCCCGGAGCCGTGGGGCACGTGGCCCGGAGCCGTGGGGCACGTGCCCCGGAGCCGTGGGGCACGTGCCCCGGAGCCGTGGGGCACGTGCCCCGGAGCCGTGGGGCACGTGCCCCGAACCGTGGGGCACGTGCCCCGGAGCCGTGGGGCACATGGCCCGGAGCCGTGGGGCACGTGGCCCGGAGCCGTAAGGCACATGGCGCGGAGCCGTGGGGCACGTGGCCCAGAGCCGTGGGGCACGTGGCCCGGAGCCGTGGGGCACGTGCCCCGAAGCCGTGGGGCATGTGGCCAGGAGCCGTGGGGCACGTGCCCCGGAGCCGTGGGGCCACGTGCCCCGGAGCCGTTGGGCACGTGCCCTGGAGCCGTGGGGCACGTGCCCCCGTAGCCGTTGGGCACGTGCCCCGGAGCCGTGGGGCACGTGCCCCGTAGCCCTGGGGCAAGTGCCCCGGAGCCGTGGGGCACGTGCCCCGGAGACGTGGGGAACGTGGTTCGGAGCCGTGGGGCACGTGGCCCGGAGGCGTGGGGCACGTGCCCCGGAGCCGTTGGGCACGTGCCCCGGAGCCGTGGGGCACGCGGCCCTGATCCGTAGGGCACGTGGCCCGGAGCCGGTTGGCCGGGACGTAACTTTGTTCGCCGGGACGTAACTTCGTTCGCCGGGACGTAACATCGTTCGCCGGGACGTAACATCGTTCGCCGGGACGTAACTTTGTTCGCCGGGACGTAACTTTGTTCGCCGGACGTAACTTTGTTCGCCGGGACGTAACTTCGTTCGCCGGGACGTAACTTCGTTCGCCGGGGACGTAACATCGTTCGCCGGGACGTAACTTCGTTCGCCCGGGACGTAACTTTGTTCGCCGGGACGTAACTTTGTTCGCCGGACGTAACTTTGTTCGCCGGGCCGTAACTTTGTTCGCCGGGTCGTAACTTCGTTCGCCGGCTCGTAACTTTGTTCGCCGGGACGTAACTTTGTTCGCCGGGACGTAACTATGTTCGCCGGGGCGTAACTTCGTTCGCCGGCTCGTAACTTTGTTCGCCGGGACGTAACTTTGTTCGCCGGGACGTAACTATGTTCGCCGGGACGTAACTTTGTTCGCCGGGACGTAACTTCGTTCGCCGGGACGTAACTTTGTTCGCCGGGACGTAACTTTGTTCGCCGGGACGTAACTTTGTTCGCCGGGACGTAACTTTGTTCGCCGGGACGTAACTTCGTTCGCCGGGTCGTAACATTGTTCGCCGGGACGTAACATCGTTCGCCGGGACGTAACATCGTTCGCCGGGACGTAACTTCGTTCGCCGGGACGTACTTTGTTCGCCGGACGTAACTTTGTTCGCCGGGACGTAACATCGTTCGCCGGGACGTAACTTTGTTCGCTGGGACGTAACTTTGTTCGTCGGGACGTAACTTTGTTCGCCGGGACGTAACTTTTTTCGCCGGGACGTAACTTTGTTCGCCGGGACGTAACTTCGTTCGCCGGGTCGTAACTTTGTTCGCCGGGACGTAACATCGTTCGCCGGGACGTAAATTTGTTCGCCGGGACGTAAATTTGTTCGCCGGGACGTAACTTTGTTCGCCGGGACGTAACTTTGTTCGCCGGGACGTAACATCGTTCGCCGGGACGTAACTTCGTTCGCCGGGACTTAACTTTGTTCGCCGGGACGTAACTTTGTTCGCCGGGACGTAACTTTGTTCGCCGGGACGTAACTTTGTTCGCCGGGACGTACTTCGTTCGCCGGGTCGTAACTTTGTTCGCCGGGACGTAACATCGTTCGCCGGGACGTAACTTTGTTCGCCGGACGTAACTTTTTCGCCGGGACGTAACTTTGTTCGCCGGGACGTAACTTCGTTCGCCGGCTCGTAACTTTGTTCGCCGGGACGTAACTTTGTTCGCCGGGGACGTAACTATGTTCGCCGGGACGTAACTTCGTTCGCCGGCTCGTAACTTTGTTCGCCGGGACGTAACTTCGTTCGCCGGGTCGTAACTTTGTTCGCCGGGACGTAACTTTGTTCGCCGGGACGTAACTATGTTCGCCGGGACGTAACTTTGTTCGCCGGGACGTAACTTCGTTCGCCGGGACGTAACTTTGTTCGCCGGGGACGTAACTTTGTTCGCCGGGACGTAACTTTGTTCGCCGGGACGTAACTTTGTTCGCCGGGACGTAACTTCGTTCGCCGGGTCGTAACATTGTTCGCCGGGACGTAACATCGTTCGCCGGGACGTAACATCGTTCGCCGGGACGTAACTTCGTTCGCCGGGACGTACCTTTGTTCGCCGGGACGTAACTTTGTTTCGCCGGGACGTAACATCGTTCGCCGGGACGTAACTTTGTTCGCTGGGACGTAACTTTGTTCGTCGGGACGTAACTTTGTTCGCCGGGACGTAACTTTGTTCGCCGGGACGTAACTTTGTTCGCCGGGACGTAACTTCGTTCGCCGGGTCGTAACTTTGTTCGCCGGGACGTAACATCGTTCGCCGGGACGTAACTTTGTTCGCCGGGACGTAAATTTGTTCGCCGGGACGTAACTTTGTTCGCCGGGACGTAACATCGTTCGCCGGGACGTACTAACTTCGTTCGCCGGGACTTAACTTTGTTCGCCGGGACGTAACTTTGTTCGCCGGGACGTAACTTTGTTCGCCGGGACGTAACTTTGTTCGCCGGGACGTAACTTCGTTCGCCGGGTCGTAACTTTGTTCGCCGGACGTAACATCGTTCGCCGGGACGTAACTTTGTTCGCCGGGACGTAACTTTTTCGCCGGGACGTAACTTTGTTCGCCGGGACGTAACTTCGTTCGCCGGCTCGTAACTTTGTTCGCCGGGACGTAACTTTGTTCGCCGGGACGTAACTATGTTCGCCGGGACGTAACTTCGTTCGCCGGCTCGTAACTTTGTTCGCCGGGACGTAACTTCGTTCGCCGGGTCGTAACTTTGTTCGCCGGGACGTAACATCGTTCGCCGGGACGTAACTTCGTTCGCCGGGGACGTGACTTTGTTCGCCGGGACGTAACTTTGTTCGCCGGGACGTAACTTTGTTCGCCGGGCCGTAACTTTTGTTCGCCGGTCGTAACTTCGTTCGCCGGCTCGTAACTTTGTTCGCCGGGACGTAACTTTGTTCGCCGGGACGTAACTATGTTCGCCGGGGCGTAACTTCGTTCGCCGGCTCGTAACTTTGTTCGCCGGGACGTAACTTTGTTCGCCGGGACGTAACTATGTTCGCCGGGACGTAACTTTGTTCGCCGGGACGTAACTTCGTTCGCCGGGACGTAACTTTGTTCGCCGGGACGTAACTTTGTTCGCCGGGACGTAACTTCGTTTCGCCGGGACGTAACTTCGTTCGCCGGGACGTAACATCGTTTCGCCGGGACGTAACTTCGTTCGCCGGGACGTAACTTTGTTCGCCGGGACGTAACTTTGTTCACCGGGACGTAACTTTGTTCGCTGGGCCGTAACTTTGTTCGCCGGGTCGTAACTTCGTTCGCCGGCTCGTAACTTTGTTCGCGGGACGTAACTTTTGTTCGCCGGGACGTAACTATGTTCGCCGGGGCGTAACTTCGTTCGCCGGCTCGTAACTTTGTTCGCCGGGACGTAACTTTGTTCGCCGGGACGTAACTATGTTCGCCGGGACGTAACTTTGTTCGCCGGGACGTAACTTCGTTCGCCGGGACGTAACTTTGTTCGCCGGGACGTAACTTTGTTTGCCGGACGTAACTTTGTTCGCCGGGACGTAACTTTGTTCGCCGGGACGTAACATCGTTCGCCGGGTCGTAACATTGTTCCGGCCGGGACGTAACATCGTTCGCCGGGACGTAACATCGTTCGCCGGGACGTAACTTCGTTCGCCGGGACGTACCTTTGTTCGCCGGTACGTAACTTTGTTCGCCGGGACGTAACATCTTTCGCCGGGACGTAACTTCGTTCGCCGGGACGTAACTTTGTTCGCCGGGACGTAACTTTGTTCGCGGGGACGTACTTTGTTCGCCGGGACGTAACTTTGTTCGCCGGGACGTAACTTCGTTCGCCGGGTCGTAACTTTGTTCGCCGGGACGTAACATCGTTCGCCGGGACGTAACTTTGTTCGCCGGGACGTAAATTTGTTCGCCGGACGTACCTTTGTTCGCCGGGACGTAACATCGTTCGCCGGGACGTAACTTCGTTCGCCGGGACGTAACTTTGTTCGCCGGGACGTAACTTTGTTCGCCTGGATGTAACTTTGTTCGCCGGGACGTAACTTTGTTCGCCGGGAAATAACTTCGTTCGCCGGGTCGTAACTTTGTTCGCCGGGACGTAACATCGTTCGCCGGGACGTAACTTTGTTCGCCGGGACGTAACTTTTTCGCCGGACGTAACTTTGTTCGCCGGGACGTAACTTCGTTCGCCGGCTCGTAACTTTGTTCGCCGGGACGTAACTTTGTTCGCCGGGACGTAACTATGTTCGCCGGGACGTAACATCGTTCGCCGGCTCGTAACTTTGTTCGCCGGGACGTAACTTCGTTAACCGGGTCGTAACATCGTTCGCCGGGACGTAACTTTGTTCGCCGGGACCTAACTTTGTTCGCCGGGACGTAACTTTGTTCGCCGGGACGTAACTTCGTTCGCCGGGACGTAACTTCGTTCGCCGGGACGTAACATCGTTCGCCGGACGTAACTTCGTCTCGCCGGGACGTAACTTTGTTCGCCGGGACGTAACTTTGTTCGCCGGGACGTAACTTTGTTCGCCGGGACGTAACTTTGTTCGCCGGGACGTAACTTCGTTCGCCGGTCGTAACTTTGTTCGCCGGGACGTAACATCGTTCGCCGGGACGTAACTTGTGTTCGCCGGGACGTAACTTTGTTCGCCGGACGTAACTCTGTTCGCCGGGACGTAACTTCGTTCGCCGGCTCGTAACTTTGTTCGCCGGGACGTAACTTTGTTCGCCGGGACGTAACTATGTTCGCCGGGACGTAACTTCGTTCGCCGGCTCGTATTTTTGTTCGCCGGGACGTAACTTTGTTCGCCGGGACGTAACTATGTTCGCCGGGACGTAACTTTGTTCGCAAGGACGTAACTTCGTTCGCCGGGACGTAACTTTGTTCGCCGGGACGTAACTTTGTTTGCCGGGACGTAACTTTGTTCGCCGGGACGTAACTTTGTTCGCCGGGACGTAACTTCGTTCGCCGGGTCGTAACTTTGTTCGCCGGGACGTAACATCGTTCGCCGGGACGTAACTTCGTTCGCCGGGACGTAACTTTGTTCGCCGGGACGTAACATCGTTCGCCGGGACGTAACTTCGTTCGCCGGACGTAACATCGTTCGCTGGGACGTACATCGTTCGCCGGGACGTAACTTCGTTCGCCGGGACGTAACATTGTTCGCCGGGACGTAACTTTGTTCGCCGGACGTAACTTTGTTCGCCGGGACGTAACTTCGTTCTCCGGGACGTAACTTCGTTCGCCGGACGTAACATCGTTCGCCGGGACGTAACTTCGTTCGCCGGGACGTAACTTTGTTCGCCGGGACGTAACTTTGTTCGCCGGGACGTAACTTTGTTCGCCGGGACGTAACTTTGTTCGCCGGGGACGTAACTTCGTTCGCCGGGTCGTAACTTTGTTCGCCGGGACGTAACATCGTTCGCCGGGACGTAACTTTGTTCGCCGGGACGTAACTCGTTCGCCGGGACGTAACTTTGTTCGCCGGGACGTAACATCGTTCGCCGGGGACGTAACTTCGTTCGCCGGGACGTAACATCGTTCGCCGGGACGTAACATCGTTCGCCGGGACGTAACTTCGTTCGCCGGGACGTAACTTTGTTCGCCGGGACGTAACATTGTTCGCCGGGACGTACTTCGTTCGCCGGGACGTAACATCGTTCGCCGGGGACGTAACTTCGTTCGCCGGGACGTAACTTTGTTCGCCGGGACGTAACTTTGTTCGCCGGGACGTAACTTTGTTCGCCGGGACGTAACTTTTGTTCGCCGGGACGTAACTTCGTTCGCCGGGTCGTAACTTTGTTCGCCGGGACGTAACATCGTTCGCCGGGACGTAACTTTGTTCGCCGGACGTAACTTTGTTCGCCGGGACGTAACTTTGTTCGCCGGGACGTAACTTTGTTCGCCGGGACCTAACTTTGTTCGCCGGGACGTACTTTAATCGCCGGGACGTAACTTTGTTCGCCGGGACGTAACTTTGTTCGCCGGGACGTAACTTCGTTCGCCGGACGTAACTTCGTTCGCCGTGACGTAAAATCGTTCACCTGGGACGTAACTTCGTTCGCCGGGACGTACCTTTGTTCGCCGGGACGTAACTTTGTTCGCCGGGACGTAACTTTGTTCGCCGGGACGTAACTTCTTTCGCCGTGTCGTAACTTTGTTCGCCGGGACGTAACATCGTTCGCTGGGACGTAACTTTGTTCGCCGGGACGTAACTTTGTTCGCCGGACGTAACTTTGTCGCCGGGACGTAACATCGTTCGCCGGGACGTAACTTTGTTCGCCGGGACGTAACTTTGTTCGCCGGGACGTAACTTTGTTCGCCGGGACGTAACTTCGTTCGCCGGGACGTAACTTCGTTCGCCGTGACGTAAAATCGTTCACTGGGACGTAACTTCGTTCGCCGGGACGTACCTTTGTTCGCCGGGACGTAACTTTGTTTCGCCGGGACGTAACTTTGTTCGCCGGGACGTAACTTCTTTCGCCGTGTCGTAACTTTGTTCGCCGGGACGTAACATCGTTCGCTGGGACGTAACTTTGTTCGCCGGGAACGTAACTTTGTTCGCCGGGACGTAACTTTGTTCGCCGGGACGTAACATCGTTCGCCGGGACGTACTTCGTTCGCCGGGACGTAACATCGTTCGCCGGGACGTAACTTCGTTCGCTGGGACGTAACTTTGTTCGCCGGGACGTAACTTTGTTCGCCGGGACGTACCTTTGTTCGCCGGGACGTAACTTCGTTCGCCGGTCGTAACTTTGTTCGCCGGACGTAACATCGTTCGCCGGGACGTAACATAGTTCGCCGGGACGTAACTTCGTCGCCGGGACGTAACATCGTTCGCCGGACGTAACATCGTTCGCCGGTACGTAACTTTGTTCGCCGGGACGTAACTTTGTTCGCCGGGACGTAACTTTGTTCGCCGGGACGTAACTTTGTTCGCCGGACGTAACTTCGTTCGCGGGACGTAACTTCGTTCGCGGGACGTAACATCGTCGCCGGGACGTAACTTCGTTCGCCGGGACGTAACTTTGTTCGCCGGGACGTAACTTTGTTCGCCGGGACGTAACTTTGTTCGCCGGGACGTAACTTTGTTCGCCGGGACGTAAACTTCGTTCGCCGGGTCTAACTTTGTTCGCCGGGACGTAACATCGTTCGCCTGGACGTAACTTTGTTTGCCGGGACGTAACTTTGTTCGCCGGACGTAACTTTGTTCGCCGGGACGTAACTTCCTTCGCCGGGACGTAACTTCGTTCGCCGGGAAGTAACATCGTTCGCCGGGACGTAACTTCGTTCGCCGGGACGTAACTTTGTTCGCCGGGACGTAACTTTATTCGCCGGGACGTAACTTTGTTCGCCGGACGTAACTTTTTTCGCCGGGACGTAACTTCGTTCGCCGGTCGTAACTTTGTTCGCCGGGACGTAACATCGTTCGCCGGGATGTAACTTTGTTCGCCGGGACGTAAATTTGTTCGCCGGGACATAAATTTGTTTGCCGGGACGTAACTTCGTTCGCCGGCTCGTAACTTTGTTCGCCGGGACGTAACTTTGTTCGCCGGGACGTAACTATGTTCGCCGGGACGTAACTTCGTTCGCCGGCTCGTATCTTTGTTTCGCCGGGGACGTAACTTTGTTCGCCGGGACGTAACTATGTTCGCCGGGACGTAACGTTGTTCGCCGGGACGTAACTTCGTTCGCCGGGACGTAACTTTGTTCGCCGGGACGTAACTTTGTTCGCCGGGACGTAACTTTGTTCGCCGGGACGTAACTTTGTTCGCCGGGAAGTAACTTCGTTCGCCGGGTCGTAACTTTGTCGCCGGGACGTAACATCGTTCGCGGGTCGTAACTTCGTTCGCCGGGACGTAACATCGTTCGCTGGGACGTAACATCGTTCGCCGGGACGTAACTTCGTTCGCCGGGACGTAACTTTGTTCGCCGGGACGTAAACTTTGTTCGCCGGGACGTAACTTTGTTCGCCGGGACGTAACTTCGTTCGCCGGGACGTAACTTCGTTCGCCGGGACGTAACATCGTTCGCCGGGACGTAACTTCGTTCGCCGGGGACGTAACTTTGTTCGCCGGGACGTATCTTTGTTCGCCGGGACGTAACTTTGTTCGCCGGGAGTAACTTTGTTCGCCGGGACGTAACTTCGTTCGCCGGGTCGTAACTTTGTTCGCCGGGACGTAACATCGTTCGCCGGGACGTAACTTTGTTCGCCGGGACGTAACAACTTCGTTCGCCGGGACGTAACTTTGTTCGCCGGGACGTAACATCGTTCGCCGGGACGTAACTTCGTTCCGCCGGGACGTAACATCGTTCGCCGGGACGTAACATCGTTCGCGCGGACGTAACTTCGTTCGCCGGGACGTAACATTGTTCGCCGGGACGTAACATTGTTCGCCGGGACGTAACTTCGTTCGCCGGGACGTAACATCGTTCGCCGGGACGTAACTTCGTTCGCCGGGACGTAACTTTGTTCGCCGGGACGTAACTTTGTTCGCGGGACGTAACTTTGTTCGCCGGGACGTAACTTGTTCGCCGGGAGTACTTCGTTTCGCCGGGTCGTAACTTTGTTCGCCGGGACGTAACATCGTTCGCCGGGACGTAACTTTGTTCGCCGGGACGTAACTTTGTTCGCCGGGAAATAACTTTGTTCGCCGGGACGTAACTTTTTTCGCCGGGACCTAACTTTGTTCGCCGGGACGTAACTTTGTTCGCCGGGACGTAACTTTGTTCGCCGGGACGTAACTTGTTCGCCGGGACGTAACTTTGTTCGCCGGGACGTAACTTGTTCGCCGGGTCGTAACTTTGTTCGCCGGGACGTAACATCGTTCGCCGGGACGTAACTTTGTTCGCCGGGACGTAACTTTGTTCGCCGGGACGTAACTTTGTTGCGGGACGTAACTTCGTTCGCGGGACGTAACTTCGTTCGCCGGGACGTAACATCGTTCACTGGGACGTAACTTCGTTCGCCGGGACGTACCTTGTTCGCCGGGACGTAACTGTGTTCGCCGAGACGTAACTTTGTTCGCCGGGACGTAACTTCTTTCGCCGGGGTCGTAACTTTGTTCGCCGGGACGTAACATCGTTCGCCGGGACGTAACTTTGTTCGCCGGGACGTAACTTTGTCGCCGGGACGTAACTTTGTTCGCCGGGACGTAACTTCGTTCGCCGGACGTAATTTCGTTCGCCCGGA
Organism: Gryllus longicercus; assembly: GCA_038098605.1. NCBI lineage: Eukaryota > Metazoa > Arthropoda > Insecta > Orthoptera > Gryllidae > Gryllus > Gryllus longicercus. Next base: position 6,736 of record JAZDUA010001033.1, on the reverse strand, counting down.
CGTAACATCGTTCGCCGGGACGTAACTTCGTTCGCTGGGACGTAACTTTGTTCGCCGGGACGTAACTTTGTTCGCCGGGACGTACCTTTGTTCGCCGGACGTAACTTCGTTCGCCGGGTCGTAACTTTGTTCGCCGGGACGTAACATCGTTCGCCGGGACGTAACATAGTTCGCCGGGACGTTACTTCGTTCGCGGGACGTAACATCGTTCGCCGGGACGTAACATCGTTCGCCGGTACGTAACTTTGTTCGCCGGGACGTAACTTTGTTCGCCGGGGACGTAACTTTGTTCGCCGGGACGTAACTTTGTTCGCCGGGACGTAACTTCGTTCGCCGGGACGTAACTTCGTTCGCCGGGACGTAACATCGTTCGCCGGGACGTAACTTCGTTCGCCGGGACGTAACTTTGTTCGCCGGGACGTAACTTTGTTCGCCGGGACGTAACTTTGTTCGCCGGGACGTACTTTGTTCGCCGGGACGTAACTTCGTTCGCCGGGTCGTAACTTTGTTCGCCGGGACGTAACATCGTTCGCCGGGACGTAACTTTGTTTGCCGGGACGTAACTTTGTTCGCCGGGACGTAACTTTGTTCGCAGGGACGTAACTTCCTTCGCCGGGACGTAACTTCGTTCGCCGGGAAGTAACATCGTTCGGCCGGGACGTAACTTCGTTCGCCGGGACGTAACTTTGTTCGCCGGGACGTAACTTTATTCGCCGGGACGTAACTTTGTTCGCCGGGACGTAACTTTTTTCGCCGGGACGTAACTTCGTTCGCCGGGTCGTAACTTTGTTCGCCGGGACGTAACATCGTTCGCCGGGATGTAACTTGTTCGCCGGGACGTAAATTTGTTCGCCGGGACGTAAATTTGTTTGCCGTGACGTAACTTCGTTCGCCGGCTCGTAACTTTGTTCGCCGGGACGTGACTTTGTTCGCCGGGACGTAACTATGTTCGCCGGGACGTAACTTCGTTCGCCGGCTCGTAACTTTGTTCGCCGGGACGTAACTTTGTTCGCCGGACGTAACTATGTTCGCGGGACGTAACGTTGTTCGCCGGGACGTAACTTCGTTCGCCGGGACGTAACTTTGTTCGCCGGGACGTAACTTTGTTCGCCGGGACGTAACTTTGTTCGCCGGGACGTAACTTTGTTCGCCGGGACGTAACTTCGTTCGCCGGGTCGTAACTTTGTTCGCCGGGACGTAACATCGTTTGCCGGGACGTAACTTCGTTCGCCGGGACGTAACTTTGTTTCGCCGGGACGTAACTTTGTTCGCCCGGACGTAACTTTGTTCGCCGGGACGTAACTTCGTTCGCCGGGACGTAACATCGTTTGCCAGGACGTAACTTCGTTCGCCGGGACGTAACTTTGTTCGCCGGGACGTAACTTTGTTCCGCCGGGACGTAACTTTGTTCGCCGGGACGTAACTTTGTTCGCCGGGACGTAACTTCGTTCGCCGGGTCGTAACTTTGTTCGCCGGGGACGTAACATCGTTCGCCGGGACGTAACTTTGTTCGCCGGGACGTAACTTTGTTCGCCGGGACGTAACTCTGTTCGCCGGGAACGTTAACTTCGTTCGCCGGCTCGTAACTTTGTTCGCCGGGACGTAACTTTGTTCGCCGGGACGTAACTATGTTCGCCGGGACGTAACTTCGTTTCGCCGGCTCGTATTTTTGTTCGCCGGGACGTAACTTTGTTCGCCGGACGTAACTATGTTCGCCGGGACGTAACTTTGTTCGGCAAGGACGTAACTTCGTTCGCCGCGACGTAACTTTGTTCGCCGGGACGTAACTTTGTTTGCCGTGGACGTAACTTTGTTCGCCGGGACGTAACTTTGTTCGCCGGGACGTAACTTCGTTCGCCGGGTCGTAACTTTGTTCGCCGGGACGTAACATCGTTCGCCGGGACGTAACTTCGTTCGCCGGGACGTAACTTTGTTCGCCGGGACGTAACATCGTTCGCCGGGACGTAACTTCGTTCGCCGGGACGGTAACATCGTTCGCTGGGACGTAACATCGTTCGCCGGGACGTAACTTCGTCGCCGGGACGTAACATTGTTCGCCGGACGTAACTTTGTTCGCCGGGACGTAACTTTGTTCGCCGGGACGTACCTTCGTTCTCCGGGACGTAACTTCGTTCGCCGGGACGTAACATCGTTCGCCCGGGACGTAACTTCGTTCGCCGGGACGTAACTTTGTTCGCCGGGACGTAACTTTGTTCGCCGGGACGTAACTTTGTTCGCCGGGACGTAACTTTTGTTCGCCGGGACGTAACTTCGTTCGCCGGGTCGTAACTTTGTTCGCCGGGACGTAACCATCGTTCGCCGGGACGTAACTTTGTTCGCCGGGACGTAACTTCGTTCGCCGGGACGTAACTTTGTTCGCCGGGACGTAACATCGTTCGCCGGGACGTAACTTCGTTCGCCGGGTCGTAACATCGTTCGCCGGGACGTAAACATCGTTCGCCGGGACGTAACTTCGTTCGCCGGAGCCCTAACCTTTGTTCGCCGGGACGTAACATTGTTCGCCGGGACGTAACTTCGTTCGCCGGGACGTAACATCGTTCGCCGGGACGTAACTCGTTCGCCGGGACGTAACTTTGTTCGCCGGGACGTAACTTTGTTCGCCGGGACGTAACTTTGTTCGCCGGGACGTAACTTTGTTCGCCGGGACGTAACTTCGTTCGCCGGTCGTAACTTTGTTCGCCGGGACGTAACATCGTTCGCCGGGACGTAACTTTGTTCGCCGGGACGTAACTTTGTTCGCCGGAACGTAACTTTGTTCGCCGGGACGTAACTTTGTTCGCCGGGACGTAACTTTGTTCGCCGGGACGTAACTTCGTTCGCCGGGACGTAACTTCGTTCGCCGGGACGTAACATCGTTCGCCGGGACGTAAACTTCGTTCGCCGGGACGTAACTTTGTTCGCCGGGACGTAACTTTGTTCGCCGGGAAGTAACTTTGTTCGCCGGGACGTAACTTTGTTCGCCGGGACGTAACTTCGTTCGCCGGGTCGTAACTTTGTTCGCCGGGACGTAACATCGTCGCCGGGACGTAACTTTGTTTGCCGGGACGTAACTTTGTCGCCGGGACGTAACTTTGTTCGCAGGGACGTAACTTCCTTCGCCGGGACGTAACTTCGTTCGCCGGGAAGTAACATCGTTCGCCGGGACGTAACTTCGTTCGCCGGGACGTAACTTTGTTCGCCGGGACGTAACTTTATTCGGCCGGGACGTAACTTTGTTCGCCGGGACGTAACTTTTTTCGCCGGGACGTAACTTCGTTCGCCGGGTCGTAACTTTGTTCGCCGGGACGTAACATCGTTCGCCGGGATGTAACTTTGTTCGCCGGGACGTAAATTTGTTCGCCGGGACGTAAATTTGTTTGCCGGGACGTAACTTCGTTCGCCGGCTCGTAACTTTGTTCGCCGGGACGTGACTTTGTTCGCCGGGACGTAACTATGTTCGCCGGGACGTAACTTCGTTCGCCGGCTCGTAACTTTGTTCGCCGGGACGTAACTTTGTTCGCCGGGACGTAACTATGTTCGCCGGGACGTAACGTTGTTCGCCGGGACGTAACTTCGTTCGCCGGGACGTAACTTTGTTCGCCGGGACGTAACTTTGTTCGCCGGGACGTAACTTTGTTCGCCGGGACGTAACTTTGTTCGCCGGGACGTAACTTCGTTCGCCGGGTCGTAACTTTGTTCGCCGGGACGTAACATCGTTTGCCGGACGTAACTTCGTTCGCCGGGACGTAACTTTGTTCGCCGGGACGTAACTTTGTTCGCCCGGACGTAACTTTGTTCGCCGGGGACGTACTTTCGTTCGCCGGGACGTAACATCGTTTTGCCAGGACGTAACTTCGTTCGCCGGGACGTAACTTTGTTCGCCGGGACGTAACTTTGTTCGCCGGGACGTAACTTTGTTCGCCGGGACGTAACTTTGTTCGCCGGGACGTAACTTCGTTCGCCGGGTCGTAACTTTGTTCGCCGGGACGTAACATCGTTCGCCGGGACGTAACTTTGTTCGCCGGGACGTAACTTTGTTCGCCGGGACGTAACTCTGTTCGGCCGGACGTAACTTCGTTCGCCGGCTCGTAACTTTGTTCGCCGGGACGTAACTTTGTTCGCCGGGACGTAACTATGTTCGCCGGGACGTAACTTCGTTCGCCGGCTCGTATTTTTGTTCGCCGGGACGTAACTTTGTTCGCCGGGACGTAACTATGTTCGCCGGGACGTAACTTTGTTCGCAAGGACGTAACTTCGTTCGCCGCGACGTAACTTTGTTCGCCGGGACGTAACTTTGTTTGCCGGGACGTAACTTTGTTCGCCGGGACGTAACTTTGTTCGCCGGGACGTAACTTCGTTCGCCGGGTCGTAACTTTGTCGCCGGACGTAACATCGTTCGCCGGGAACGTAACTTCGTTCGCCGGGACGTAACTTTGTTCGCCGGGACGTACATCGTTCGCCGGGACGTAACTTCGTTCGCCGGGACGTAACATCGTCGCTGGGACTGTAACATCGTTCGCCGGACGTAACTTCGTTCGCCGGGACGTAACTTGTTCGCCGGGACTAACTTTGTTCGCCGGGACGTAACTTTGTTCGCCGGGACGTACCTTCGTTCGCCGGGACGTAACTTCGTTCGCCGGGACGTAACATCGTTCGCCGGGACGTAACTTCGTTCGCCGGGACGTAACTTTTGAGTTCGCCGGGACGTAACTTTGTTCGCCGGACGTAACTTTGTTCGCCGGACGTAACTTTGTTCGCCGGGACGTAACTTCGTTCGCCGGGTCGTAACTTGTTCGCCGGGAGTCGTAACATCGTTCGCCGGGACGTAACTTTGTTCGCCGGGACGTAACTTCGTTCGCCGGGACGTAACTTTGTTCGCCGGGACGTAACATCGTTCGCCGGGACGTACTTACTGTTCGCCGGGTCGTAACATCGTTCGCCGGGACGTAACATCGTTCGCCGGGACGTAACTTCGTTCGCCGGGACGTAACTTTGTTCGCCGGGACGTAACATTGTTCGCCGGGACGTAACTTCGTTCGCCGGGACGTAACATCGGTTCGCCGGGACGTAACTTCGTTCGCCGGGACCGTAACTTTGTTCGCCGGGACGTAACTTTGTTCGCCGGGACGTAACTTTGTTCGCCGGGACGTAACTTTGTTCGCCGGGACGTAACTTCGTTCGCCGGGTCGTAACTTTGTTCGCCGGACGTAACATCGTTCGCCGGGACGTAACTTTGTTCGCCGGGACGTAACTTAGTTCGCCGGGACGTAACTTTGTTCGCCGGGACGTAACTTTGTTCGCCGGGACGTAACTTTGTTCGCCGGGACGTAACTTTGTTCGCCGGGACGTAACTTCGTTCGCCGGGACGTAACTTCGTTCGCCGTGACGTAAAATCGTTCACTGGGACGTAACTTCGTTCGCCGGGACGTACCTTTGTTCGCCGGGACGTAACTTTGTTCGCCGGGACGTAACTTTGTTCGCCGGGACGTACTTCTTTCGCCGTGTCGTAACTTTGTTCGCCGGGACGTAACATCGTTCGCTGGGACGTAACTTTGTTCGCCGGGACGTAACTTTGTTCGCCGGGACGTAACTTTGTTCGCCGGGACGTAACATCGTTCGCCGGGACGTAACTTCGTTCGCCGGGACGTAACATCGTTCGCCGGGACGTAACTTCGTTCGCTGGGACGTAACTTTGTTCGCCGGGACGTAACTTTGTTCGCCGGGACGTACCTTTGTTCGCCGGGACGTAACTTCGTTCGCCGGTCGTAACTTTGTTCGCGGGACGTAACATCGTTCGCCGGGACGTAACATAGTTCGCCGGACGTAACTTCGTTCGCCGGGACGTAACATCGTTCGCCGGGACGTAACATCGTTCGCCGGTACGTAACTTTGTTCGCCGGGACGTAACTTTGTTCGCCGGGACGTAACTTTGTTCGCCGGGACGTAACTTTGTTCGCCGGGACGTAACTTCGTTCGCCGGACGTAACTTCGTTCGCCGGGGACGTACATCGTTCGCCGGACGTAACTTCGTTCGCCGGGAACGTAACTTTGTTCGCCGGGACGTAACTTTGTTCGCCGGGACGTAACTTTGTTCGCCGGGACGTAACTTTGTTCGCCGGGACGTAACTTCGTTCGCCGGGTCGTAAACTTTGTTCGCCGGGACGTAACATCGTTCGCCGGGACGTACTTTGTTGCCGGGACGTAACTTTGTTCGCCGGGACGTGAACTTTGTTCGCCGGGACGTAACTTCCTTCGCCGGGACGTAACTTCGTTCGCCGGGAAGTAACATCGTTCGCCGGGACGTAACTTCGTTCGCCGGGACGTAACTTTGTTCGCCGGGACGTAACTTTATTCGCCGGGACGTAACTTTGTTCGCCGGGACGTAACTTTTTTCGCCGGGACGTAACTTCGTTCGCCGGGTCGTAACTTTGTTCGCCGGGACGTAACATCGTTCGCCGGGATGTAACTTTGTTCGCCGGGACGTAAATTTGTTCGCCGGGACATAAATTTTTTTGCCGGGACGTAACTTCGTTCGCCGGCTCGTAACTTTGTTCGCCGGGACGTAACTTTGTTCGCCGGACGTAACTATGTTCGCCGGACGTAACTTCGTTCGCCGGCTCGTAACTTTGTTCGCCGGGGACGTAACTTTGTTCGCCGGGACGTAACTATGTCGCCGGGACGTAACGTTGTTCGCCGGGACGTAACTTCGATTCGCCGGGGGTCGTAACTTTGTTCG